>APFE030276578.1:48924-88185 GCA_000404065.3 Pinus taeda | reverse complement strand
AGATATTCAATAATTCAGAAGATGCCTTGCCAAATGATCTCCTTCCTCTTTTATAGCCTTAGGCCTTTCACAATACCACAGACCAAAAACCATAACAATTCAATACCATGGACCCAATACTTGGGATCAACACTTTTGGATACAATACCATGGACCAAAACCATAGGATCAAAAACTGTCAGACTAATACCATGAACCAACCGTAAGATTTCCCATGTGCGTGCGTTTTTCTCTGCATGAAAGTGCGTGAACGTTTCTCTGCATGAAAGTGCGTGAACTTTTCTCTTCATGAAAGGAACTTTTTCTGCGTGAAAGTGCGTGAACTTTTCTCTGCGTGAAAGGAACTTTTCTCTACATGAAAGTGCGTGAACTTTTCTCTTCATGAAAGGAACTTTTTCTGCATGAAAGTGAGTGAACGTTTCTCTGCGCGAAAATCCGTGAACCAAAAAATAACTTTGCTGCACTATAATTTATCATCTGAAATGAGTGGGTTGCCATCAAGTACAACATATATATCATAATGCCAACAACATCCATTAGCATAACATCACACACAATTTCATTCTTATACCTGCCTATTTGAGAATCCACCGTAAATTGTTCATTATCTAAAACTTGATATCCCTTTTGCAACCAAGACACCTTATAAGGATGAGGGTGTATTGTTTTCTTCAAATTCAATTTCTCTACCATTTCTGTGGATACTGAGTTATCAGGACTACCACTTTCAATTATGACTTTGTAGAACTTACCTCTAGACTTGTACATGGTCCTGAATAGACTTCTCTTTGAGCTAACTCTTTAGCTTCCTTCTCTACTTTAATTAATACTCCCTTCATTAGAAAGGACTCCCTTGCTTCAGGAACTTCTTCAATTGTGGTTGGATTCTCATTTTCCTCTCTTTCTTCTGCAACATGAGCACCTCTTTTTCCTATAGGTGCATTCTCATACATTCCCAAGACATGTGTCCTAGTTTCCTACATCTGAATTGCTTAGGATGATAGTCTATTCCTCAACCTCTACCTCTGGAAAATTATATTCTTCCTCTTGAATCACCTCCTCTGGGTGATTGATTGCTAGAGCTTCCTCCTTCTTCTCCTACAGATTGGACTCTTCCTCTTCCACTTTGTTGTCCTTTGTCCCTTGCAGGACTCCTTCCTTGACTTCTTTGAGTTTTCTTCTGAGCAATCTTCTCTTCTTCGTTCAAGGAAGCTTGATATGCATCCTCAATAGTCTTAAAAGATAGCATGCTCATTTCATCTTGAATATCAAATCTCAAACCATTTATATATCTAGTGAATTTCTTAGCATCATCTTCAACATGACCAAATCTATTATTCAACTTGTAAAACTCTTCTATGTATTCTCTAACTGACATGAAATTCTATCTTTGGTTTTGTAATTGCCTAAAAAGATTAATTTGATAATCCTCAGGTAAAAATTTACCTTTGAGCTTTACTACCAATAATCTTATATTTTCCTTTACCTCTCTGCTCTACTTGCACGTTGTCTCACCATAATGTAGCATGTCCCTTCGGTCTGGAAACTGCAAATTTCACCTTCTTATATTCAACTACATTTTCATAGTTGAAGTATTTATTCAGAGCACTGACCCAATCAATCAACTCTTCAGCATTTAGGTTTTCCTCGTACATGGGCACTTCCATCTTTGGTCTGATACTCAAATTAGGGATCATCTTTAGCATTTCTTATTTTCTAACGTCACCAGTAAACACATCTCACCTTTACACAGTCTTCATGGCTCATACTTCATCATGCAAGACTTGGTTTACAACTGGTGTTATTCACCCTACCACTACTCTTTTGGATCTTTAAACTCTACGTGTCCTTTTTTTATAAACTAGTTTTAATAACCCACTCCAAACTTTATTTTATTTCTCTATGTGTCATCTTTAAGATGAAAAACATTTCTCCATGTAGGTGGCTCAAACCGCGTAACACTTCAGTGTCATGCCATTGCATTTAATAACTAACAAAATTCTTCTTTGTGGCCATCCAACAAATATAACACCTTCAAAGAGATCGTTGTTCCTTCCTCTTACACCACGTAACTCAATTCTTTGTCACTGCCAGTGAAGAGAAACTGTGTTAACTTGAAATCCTGTCACATGAAATGGAGGCTCTGGAAATGAACGCTACATAGGGTTCTTTCAACGATCAAATCCGGTGGGCTATATCTCTATCACACAGATGGAAGCAACGCACAAAATCTCCAAACCCTTGGATGTTTTTATTGACAGCAGCAACTTTCCTCTCCACCTTATGAAGAGAAATTACACCTCTAATATCAAAATAATGGTAGAGTGCCATAACATATATTACACATAAATTAATTCTGATACCAAAATGATAACATGGGGAATTGAATTAACCCTCAAAGTTAATATGCACATTTTTTTATTATAAATATAAAAATAATTTTTTTTATTAAATGTAATCAATATTGTTATTTAATTATTTTCCATTACAAATTTATATAATTTTTTTGGAAGGGGTTATAATTGTTATTATATTTAAATAGGTACATTTTCTTAATCATGATGAATCACTAGTATGCGAGATATCAATAACTTATGACTTAGTAAAAGTCACCCGAGTAAGAGTATCTTATCAATTAGTAAGAGCTGAGACATCACATGGGTAGGCTTTCACATGGGTAGGGAAGATTGCTCTTTGATTCTTACCACAATGGGCCAAACATTTCCAATGTAATTGAACACAAGTGGATGAGAGAACAAATCATATTCGCAACCACTTAAGCTACCAACCTAGGATAACCACAAGGGCTACCAACTCAAAGCATTTAGATATGTGCATTTTAATAATAATATTCTAACTGAATTGATATATGAGAACTCAAGTGGATGGAGCAACAAATCATATTCCTAACCACGCAAGCTACCAACCTAGGATAACCACAGGGGCTACCAACTCAAAACATTTAAATATGTGCATTTTAATAATAATATTCTAGGTGAATTGATGTATAAGACCCCTTTGTTTATGGGACAAGAGTATGTATGAAGATGTAGATAATCTACACAGTTTGGATATGAACCTCCAAAGATTTCATTACTTTCTTGAAGTGTGATAAAGCAATGTGACCTTAATGAAAGTTAGTAATCATCATCATCATTTTTTTTCTTTTTTAGTAGAAAAAGAATTAGCAACTAGGTGGGTGTGATACTAGGATGACCTAGGTTCTTTTTAGTAGAGGAATCAACCATTAATTTTGTCTCATATTAACATGACATGGTGTTGATTCCCACCACTACCACTATAACATTTAATTAGAAATTAAGCAAATGAAACATAAATGACAATTTGAAACAATAACCATTTGAAACAATAACCATTATGAAAAGAGTACCTTAACAAAAACATCTATTCATCTGCATTTTACCGAACTTAAATTAATCTATATAATCCAAATATTAATAATATAATATTGAAAATAATTTTACACTATCTAACTCGAGGATTGAAAGTTAAATCTCAATCATTTGATTTATTAATGTATTGACATAGTGGCTATAGAATTTTCTTCATCTTTACTGTAAAGGCATTGTGGTTATATTCATTTAAAATATCTATATAATAATATATTGTTTTTATTTTTATTTAATTATTATATTCCTAAAATAAACCTTAAATTCTCATCGCGATATTATTTATTGTGGTCCAGCCAGCTAAGGAGCGTACCGTTCAACGTGCCTTCTATTATACCATGAGAAGCTGATATTGAAAGGCCATACTTATCTTGTGGTCACGGGCAGAATGTGAATAAATGGTGGGCTTCATAATTGCAGCCTTGTCAACGCCACAATATTAATGGAACATTAATTAGTACCTTGACTTAGGCATTCCAAAATCCCAACAATTTTATTTCGTTAATTGAGACGTGAGGAAATTTTAAAATTTAGAATTTATATCGGATATTGGACCATTTTAAAATATAAAGATAAAAATATTTTTAATAATATAAAATAATTGAAAATGGAAAGAAACTTGTTTATATTTTCTAGGTTTTTTTAATGGAAAAATACACGGGTTTGTTTTATGTAAAATATACTAGTATATGTATCATAAACTCTCAATTATATGTTTCAAAATGAAAAAGAGTTACCCTTCTATATCTGGCACATGTCTCATAATGTAACTAATGTTGTCAAAATTTCTTGTAGCTGATAATATATATTGACAAGCAGATATTAAAAGGCGTAGTCTAATTTATAAGCGAAATGACTTTTTTTTATGACAAGTTTTTTCGTTAATTTTAATCAAAATCCAATAGAGATTTTTAATAACTTGAATTTAAGCTATTTAATCTGCAAAATTGGAGTGCCCTAAGGGGTTTTTAGGGTGTTGAATCCATTTATGCATTCAAACATGCATTCTAGAAAAGAAAAAATCATATTCTTTTTTGAAAGTGTTTTACCAGATTCCAGTGAAAAAGTCTATTTCATAAGTTAGACTATGCCATATTAAAATATTCTTGTCTTAATTACATCAATATAAAATAAAAAACTAAAACTATGAGAATGGTATCAAGCCTTCCTCCTTGATAATAATATCATCTTGATACTCATAATTCATAACATTCGCAACATCACTTAGACCAATTTTTGACAGTGTATTAGCAACAATGTTCGACTCTCGGTAGATGTGTTGGAAGGATATGTTTTGAAAGGACAACTTAAGTGTTCTGATTTGGTTCATCTAGCAATCAAGATTTGGTGGAGCAAAATTTGTGTCGCCTAAAATGTCATCTCTGAGGGACTTTGAATCTCCATATATATGTACAGTATCCAGAGACTTCTTTTTAGCAAACCAGAGCATCCCCCATAGGGCCAATATCTTTGCTCTCATGTTTGTACCGCTCCAACCATGCCATGTTATTTTGTAGTGTGTCATGTAACAAAGCATGAGCCATGTCCCACAACCACGTGCATCTCCTTGTGCAGCTCCATCAAAATAACCTATAGGAATCTAGATAAATGAAGGAATGAAATGGTACTGTAAATCTTTGTTGACTAGAATGTTTTCCACCTGAGTGTCCATCCATGTCCCAATGTTGAAACATATTTTGTGAATATTTATGGGGACACCTTCAAATATGCAGAAGTTCCTTGCTCGTCAAATCTCCCAGAATAAGAAGAGAGGAATAGTCGTATGTCCCCCCCCAACTAAATCCACCAACGAAGGCATAGTTCTAATGAGAGGAATTGTCTAAAAGGAATGTGAAAAATCTAGAGGATTTATTGCCATACCTGAATAGTTGTTGTGCACTCCAAAAAAATATGTTGATTTGTCTTTGTTGATCCACGGCATAGAGGGCACCATCCAAGACCTTGGATTCCCCTCTTGCAAAGGTTGTCCCAAGTCAATATTTTATTGTGCTAGACTAACTAGTTGAAGAGAATAATCTTTAGCGGGATGCTCCATTTCCAAAGTTTCAGAAACCAACATGTATTACTTAAAGTAAATTTAGAGCACATAATGTACCTATAAATGTCTGCAACCATCGTTGTATCCTTATCAATTTCACCATCCCAGGTGAGAAATTCCCTCTTCTATGATCTACAAAGTCCCACCTATTTGACATCCTAGATAAAGAAATTCCATATTGTTGCTCTTTGCCCTACCAAACCAATATCAATTGCTTCTTTCCAAACAGGAAAGTGTATGCACCAATGTCGTATGACCTATTCTAAGAAAATGTATCCACTGGCATGAAGTTTGTCAACTATGTCCTCCATGAGGGGTGTGGTTATATTGAATCTCAAAACCCGATCAATCCCAATTAAATGCATTTTCCTTTGCTGAAAGACCATCTAAGGCTATGTAAAAGCCAACGTTTTACCTTATGGAAGTTTGACCAAATGTACAATCCAACTTTTTTACCTATGGTACCCTCCCTGATCCAATCTATGACACTCTTCCTTTTTAGGTACTTCACCAATATAATACCCCATATACCTTCTCGAAATAGAGCCCTCCATAGAGATTTAATTAGCAGTGCCCATCCAAAAACTCTCACATCCAAAATTCCTTAACTACCAAATTATTTTGGGAGAGTGATCTTTTCCCATTTGATTAAGTGATATTTTTGTGCCTCCGCAATGCCCGACCATATGAAACGAGCTAGGATACTTTGGATTCTAGAAATATTAGATGAGGGGAGAGCAAAAAGATGTGCCCAATGCACAAAAATTTGTTGGAGAACCGCCTGTGTAAGGGTATATCTCCCTCTTAATGAAGGCCATCTTTGAGTCCATCCATGTAGTTTGTGATGAAATTTGTCCAGAAGCTAGTTTGGTTCTAATGGCCTATAATTATTTGGCTTTAGACAAAAGCCAAGGTAGGTGAAGCCCTCGCCAAGAGGTTTGACACTTACACCAAAAATACCTACAATGAATTCTATCACCTCCTGATCTCCATTTGAAAATAATAACAATGAATTGCTTCCATTAACCATCAGCCTAGAAGCCTCCCCGTATTGCATGAAAATATAATGTAGTACCACCCATTGTGATCTGGAGATCATCCCGAAAGTGAGAATTTCATCGACAAAAAACAAATATGAGATGTTGACGTTGTACTCCAATCTAAGACCACAGAAAAGACCTGAGGTCCTAGTCGCGTTAATTTTTAAACTAAGTCCATTCATGACTAGGATGAGTGGTAAGGGTTAAAGAGAACAACCCGGCCTTAATCCCCTTCCCATATTAAAAATACTCAATGGATATCCATTAATCAATGTAGCAAAATATACCGATGAAATATATGACATTATTGATTCCACATTGCATACGACAAGATCAATTTTAGTCAAGATAAGGCACAAGAGTGACCAATCGACACAATTGTTTGCCTTCTGTAAGTCCACCTTCATAACCACAACCTCTAGTTTTTTAGTGTGGATGGAATATATACATTTCTATGCAGTGGAAACAACATCACATATCAAGCGATTATGCAAGAAGTCAAATTTCTCCCTAGCAATGAAGTTTGAGAGGGTTCTTTTAATGTGTTCCACAATAATATTCGAACTAAGTTTGTAAGTAATATTACAAATAGAAATTAGCCTAAAATCTAAGAAGGAGGAAGTGGCGAATTCTTTGAAATAAGTGCAAGGAAGTTGGAGTTTATGGCTCCATAAACATATCCAGAAATCTGAGACTCTTCAATCATTTCCAGGAGGTCTTGCCCCATCAAATCAAAAAAACGAAGGAAAATTTCTATCGTCTAACCGCCAAGGCCTAGACATTTTTCCATAGAGAACGACATCGAGACTAGAAGTACTTCCTTAAGCATAATTAGAGGAAAAGAACCTCATTAGATTCTTCATTGAACATGGGAGGATAGTTTTCCATCCCCCAAATTTGATCCTCGATGATAACTCTAGCACGAGGCTTGTCACCTTCACGAAGCCACAGTGCTGGGCTCTTTAGGAACCAAGTAGCTTCTTGGATCTCTAAGTTTCATCTCTCTTCCTCGTCTAGATCTTTTAGTCGTGCTAATAGAGAGTAGGTAGGGGCCCCCTATTCCATGATCCTACTAAGACTGTCAATCTCTTCAACTATCTTCCTTAGTTCCAAAAAAAAAAGATTTGTCTTTTTTTGTTCCCAAATCCAAACTTGTCTCTTGAGAATACTAAGCTTTTGTGTGATATTATACATGGGAGAAACCATTGGCTCTGACTCCACCATATGCCAAGAAGAATTGACCAAGTTATTAAAATATTCGTCCTCCAACCAAATTCTATTGAATTTGAAAGGAATACCCAAACACACATTCTTTGCCTGCCGTTGTAACACAATCAAGAGGTGATAAGAGATGAAAGTCCTATCAACTCAAGATCTCATATTGCCCAAAATATCTAGCATAATATTATGTACCAAGAAACAACCCAACTTATTCCCAATATGATCCTCCCCGCCCTGCCATTATGCCATGTAGGAGAAAGAGGGAAATGACAGATATCCACGAGATAATTTTCCTCAAATAGGGCTTGGAGTCTATATACCAAAAAGTCCCTTTTGCATCTAACCCCAACATTCCTTCATGGATTTTTTCTAACTTATATTAAACTTATCATTAAATTTCAAAATATTAGTTATACTATTAATCCAAAATTATGATGATTTTGCAAAACTTTTCTTAATATTTTTTTAAACATAAAAATTAAATGATAAAAAATTAAATTTTAAAGTTTAATAAACCATTTTACGTTAATCATTATCGTCATCGTCATGATAATTAATAATATTACATTAATATAATATTATTAATTTATTAATTATTAATAAAAATTAATTAAACAAATTATTAACAATGTTATTCATAATAATATTACTTATAAATAGATGGATATATATAAATATTTCAAAATCCTTCTAAATTTATTATTAAAAAAATATTATAATTTCATAACAAATAAATTACATTTTAAATAATAATTGTATTTATTTTAATGAATGTTAATGATATATAATAACATATATAAAAAATAATAATGATAAAATACATATAAAAATATTAATAATTAGAACATATTGGTATATTAAAAATTTCAAATACATTGATAGGTATCTCTATTTTGAGATAGGTCTTCTAGAATTTTATTTTAATTATCAATAATTACTAGGTGGATAGTAGTAATTTAAACTCTATGGGATATTCTAAAATATTCTTAGTAGTAACAAATCAAAGTTTGAGATTTATCTCAAAAGTAGTTATGCACATTCTACCATTTTAATTAATTTGACTAATTAAAAAATGTCATATAAACATCTGTGGTATGAGCAAGAGTTATGGGTATTTTGGCACCTGATATTAGTAAGTCATGGTATTGGGTTATGGTATTGTAACAAAGCTCATTTACAAGTTAAGAATCTCCATTGCAAAGTCATGGTAAATTTTTGTAGTTAAGAATCTTGTTACATGTTTTTTAGTTGTATACATGTTTAATGCATGTATATTTTTTTAACTAATACTACTACTAATAATAATAATAATAATTTAAAGACAGTTATAATTTAGTTAATTTTTTGTGCTTTTTTTAATCTTGGTAATGAACTTGTTACTTGTTTTTAATTTATACTGTTAATGCATGTATTTTTTTTTAACTAATAATAATAAGAATTAAAGAAAGTTATAATTTAGTTGATTTTTTGTGCTTTTTTTAATCCCGGTAATATAAAGTGTTTTACTCTATATATATATATATATAATTGCACTAAAATGTAAGAGATATTCAATTTCTTCCATGCTTAACCTAGAATGACACGGTCCTTTAGAAATAAAAATAAAATAATCATGATATGAAAAAACAATGTTAGTTATAGTAAATAACAAAAACAAATATACATATTTAGTTAGTTTTAATTACAAGCATAATTGATTGTTGTTGTTGATATTAGAACCAAGTATGAATAGGTGGAAATGTATAATTCATTTCATGTTTAATATAGAGTTGACATATTATTAACAATAAAATAATATTTCACTCTCAACTATACATAAAATATTTCAATTAATATTAAGATATAATTTTAATCAACATTATATATGATAAAAATGACAATGTTTATATTAAGAAAAATAAAACCTATTGGTTAGCTCTACGAAAGAGAGTCTGAACCAGGAGAGTCTGGCTCTGCATAACGCTCTATATTTTTCATCAACATTACACATTAAATAGAATAC
The DNA here is from genome assembly GCA_000404065.3 of Pinus taeda. NCBI lineage: Eukaryota > Viridiplantae > Streptophyta > Pinopsida > Pinales > Pinaceae > Pinus > Pinus taeda. The sequence continues at coordinate 78,453 of APFE030276578.1, read as the reverse complement.
ATGGTTTTAGGGAAGTTAGAACATCATCCTAAGAAATAGAAACTAATTCCTAACCTAAGACTACGTGAACCAACTCTACCTATTCTAGGATATTCTCCATTATCTCCAACACCCCCCCTTAATGGAGAATGGGTTCACATATATGCCTAACATCTCCCTTAATATTTGAAACTTAACTTTTCCAAGGGGCTTAGTGAAAATGTCCGCAACATTATCACATGTATTACAATATTCCAGATGAATTTCTTTAGATTACACTTTCTCCCTAACAAAATGAATTGAGTATCAATATGTTTAGTGTTTTTGTGAAACACCAGATTCTTGGCTAGCTTGATTGAACTTTGATTGTCACATCTGATTGTTGTTGCGACTGTCTGTTCTTCCCCAACATCCTGGATAAGTCTCCGCAACCAAACTGCCTCGCACGTTGCTGCACACATGGCTTGATATTCTGCTTCTACTGAAGACAAGGAGACTGTGTTATGCTTTTTGCTACTCCATGTGATCACCCTGGATTCAAGACTGAATGCATAACCTGTTATAGATCTGCGATCATCCTCATTTCCTGCCCAATCTGAATTTGCAAATCCTGCTAATCTAACATCAGAAGAGTCAATGTAAATAATTCCATAATCTACAGTACCTTGTAGATACCTCAAAACATTCTTCGTTGCATTCCAATGGCTTTCAAGTGGCTTAGATATAAATTGGCTTAACAAACTGACTACATAAGCCAAATTAGGTCTAGTGGTGGTTAGGTAGACTAGACTCCCAACCAGTTGTCTGTAAAGTGTTGCATCCACCGCTTATGAGCCATCCTCATACTGCAATTTGATATTCTGCTGCAATGGTACCACTGTAGACTTACACTGATCCATTCTAAACTTTTCTAACAGGCCTTTCACATACTTTGCTTAAGACATAAATGTTTGATCTGAATCTATCTAGATCTCGAGACCTAAACAATATCTGAGTTCACCGAGATGCTTCATCTCAAACATATGTGACATCTGCTGCTTGATTTCATCAATTAGATATATAACATCATCTGTAATTATCAAATCATCTACATATAATGAAATCAGCACTACAAACCCTTGTTCATCTTTCATGGTGTAAAGATTAGGGTCATTCTTGCTTCTATTGTAGCTAGCTTGTAGAAAAATGAATCAATTTTCTCATACCACGACCTGGGAGCTTGTTTTATTCCATAGAGTGCTTTCTTCAACCTACAAACTAAATATTCTTTTCCCTTATGGACAAACCCTTCCAGTTGCTCTAAATAAACCTCTTCTTTGAATTCTCCATTCATAAATGCAAACTTTACATCTAGTTGGTGCATTATCCAATGTTTCTTAGTAGCTAAAGCAATTAACATTCTGATAGTGTTCAATTTAGCTACAGGGGCAAAGGTTTCCTCATAATCTATCCCTTCTTTTTGTGTGTACCCCTTTGCAACCAACCTAGCTTTCAGTTTTTCTATAGTTCCATTAGCATTAATTTTTGGTTTATATAACCATTTGCAACCTATGACCTGTTTTCCTCTAGGGAGTTCTACCAATTCCCAAGTGTTCTTTCTGATTATTGAATCATATTCCTGTTCCATGGCTATTTTTCATTCATTACTTTCATTTGCTTCTTTATAACTAGATGGTTCAACAACATTCATCATACTAGCTATAAATGCATTTTCCCTATATCTTGTAGGCATTTGAGCTTTCCTACCTAATCTCCTGAGTGGTGGGGTGGTGGTTTCAAACCTTATTTCTTCCTGTTGCTGCTATTATTGTTGTTGTTGCTGCTATTGCTACTACTATTGTTGCTACTATTATTGTTGTTATTGTCGATGCTACTGTTGTTCATCCTTTGCCTTTGTTTGTTGTTGATCCTAATTGTTCTCTGCATCTTCTTCTTCAAAGTACGAGATGTCCCATCCATCATAGTGCTCATCAGTTTCTTCACTATATTGCTCATGGAATTTAACATCTCTACTAACAAAGATCTTGTGAGTAGAGGGATTAAATAATTTGTATGCTTTATGTGACGAAAAATACCCTCTAAAAGTACACCTGATGGCTTTTGAGTCTAATTTCTTTCTATCTTCCTTTGGTATGTGGACAAATGATTTACATCCAAATATTCTTAAGTGTTTTACTGTAGGTTTGTATCTATATCAAGCTTCAAAAGGATTTTTAAACTCAATGCTTCTTGCAGGACTCCTATTTTTTAGCTAAACTGCAGTATTCACTGCTTCAACCCAAAAACCATTTGAAAGATTCTTACCTTTAAGCATATTTCTAGCACATTCCACCAGAGTCTTATTCTTCCTTTCTGTTACTCCATTCTGTTGTGGAGTATGGGGTATTGTAAATTGCTACAAAATTCCATGATCTTTACAATATCTGATTAGCTCATCTTTCTTGTATTCCCCCCCTTGATCAAAACAAAGAATTTTTATATGTTTCCATGTTTATCTTTCAATCATATTTTTAAATTTATTAAAGTATTTAAATGTATGATTCTTCTTACTTAAGAAATAAACCCAAAAAAACTTCGTACAATGATCAATAAATAGTAGGAAATACATTGCACCTCCTAATGATTTTGTCTGCATGGGACCACAAAGGTCTGTGTGAACTAACTCCAGTATATCCCTCTGTTTCTTTTCTATTCTAACATGGAATTCTTCTCTATGCATTTTTCCTAAATTACAAGCATTGCAATCATTATGTACTTGCTTTAGAATAGGAAGATCTCTTACCATTTCTTTCCTCTATAGTAATAGCAAATCATTGTAATTGATGTGGCCGAATCTTTGGTGCCAAAGCTCTTCTATAGTCAGGCTTGCTGCTATCAATGCTCAAACTAGTGTAGGTCTCACATCCAACTTGTACAGTCCTCCTGTTCGGATTCCTGTAGTAATTGTCTTCATTCCATCTAGTAGATCCTTAATGTAATAGTTAGATTTTAAAAATTCAACTTTCAAATCTTGATCTGTAATCATTGATATAGAAATCAAGTTCTTTGTTATGCCAAGCACATACATTACATTGTAAATTTGTTTAATATTACCATCAGGTAGAATGACAAAAACTTTCCCACATCCTTTGATTTGATGACTTCTGTCATCTCCTAGTTAAATCTATGCACCTTAGTTGATCTCTTTAAAATCCTCTAGCTAGTGCTTGTTCCCTGTTATGTGTGTTGACACACCTTAATATACATACCAGATGTCTACATCAACATTTTCCTCACGTTCTACCATGAACAACCTTAAATTCTGCACCTGATCATTGTTTACGAGATGACCTACATGTCTCTTTGGCTTCTATTGTTCTTCATGATACTTCTTTTTCCTACACTCCCTAGCAATGTGACCCAATTTTCCGCAATAAAAACATTTAGTTTCAGAGTAGTTTTTATTGGGATGCATACCTTGAGTCAGATTTGGCCGTTTATGTGAACTTGCTCTATTTTGTTGTTGTGGACTCCCTTTCCCTTTGTAGAATTTCTTCTTCACCATCAATGCAAGATCGACACTCTGGGGCTTCAAAGTCGATCTCCTCTCTTCTTCCTACATCAGTATACCTGTCAGCTCTTCAAAGTGCGGGATCTTCTCTCTGGCATTGATCCAAGTGATGAACATCTGATAATTGTCAGTGACACCATTCATTGTAATGGTCACATGATTTGTACGTCCATTGTATGACCAATATCTGATAATTTGGTTTTCAGATTCTTGATCCTTGCTATGAATGAAGCAATTGTTTCATTCTCTGCCATCTTCATGGATAGAATCTTACTCTTGAGGAACAAAAGAAGATTTGAATTCCCTAGATCTCATTAGATGATTTACCTTCTTTGATATGTGGTATAATACAGTCTTTCACTGACATATTTAACATTGTCCTTGCTTTGATTTCTCATTTCTCCCAATCTGGGACTGATGTTGATCTAGCCACGGGCCTCGGCTCATCCCCATTCACAATCTGCCAAGCACTCTATGCTTCTAGTAGAGTTTGCATATTAAACTTCCAATTTGCATAATTGGAACCATCAAGCTTGTTATGCTTGTTCATGCATGCTTCAAATATGTTGTTATTCATCTTGGCGATTTAGAAAAAAAAATCAACAATAAAAGATGCTAAATTTACCCCAAATCTGTTCCAGAGATAGATCATTGTTGTTTTATCTCGCAGCACATGTGTAGACCTTCGTGGCTTTCTTCTCAGCCTCTAGACAACTTCCTGTTGTCAGCTACAGCCTTGTTCTTGGCTTCCCCACTCAGCTTCTCTGATAGCTACAACCTTGTTCTTGGCTCCCTTTGCAATAGTGCTATCATCATGGCTATCCACTCAAAACTTGTGATGATTTCGGTTCAAAGAACCACCCACCTACCAGCGTATAGGTTCCTCAGCCCTAATGCTTTGATACCATGATAAAAATGGCAATGTTTGTATTAACAAAAATAAAACCCACTGGTCAGCTCTATGAAAGAGAGTCTAAACTAGGAGATTCTGGCTCTGCAGAACACTCTACATTGTTCATCAACATTACACTTTAAATAGAATACATGGTTTTAGGGAAGTTAGAACAACATCCTAAGAAATAGAAACTAATTCCTATCTTGAGACTATGTGAACCAAATCTACCTATTCTAGGATATTCTCCATTATCTTCAACAATATAGAGAGATAAAGTAATTGAAAGTAAACAAAATAAAAAATAATTTTCACTAATTGTAATTATTTGACTATATATCTTTACTAATATATTTCAATACCAATTTCATATATATTTTTATAGAGAGATAAGGAAAAATTATAAATATATCAACTGTAAAAAATTATTTCAATGTACATGATATTTCAATGTTAGTTATTTATATATTATATTAAACAATATTTTATTAGTGTGTTTCTCAATTGCACTCTAAAAGAGGTTTGCATCTAGAAAGATATGATCCCTCTCAACGCTTGATAGATCCAAGGTTAAAAAATATCTATGCAAGTTACCTATGAGCTTAATATATTATTTGTAAGCATTGAATTTAGGTGAGGAAGATAAGAATCATTCCTCCCAACCATTCAAAATGAGGAGGATGATGATGATGATTAACATGCAAAAACAATGATTTATTGGATTTTAAGAAGGTAAGGTATTACTTAGTTTTTTTTTAGAATTGTTTTCATATGCTTGAAAAGTATTAAGAGAAGTGTTCCAATATCACCATAATTTTGCTAAGTTAAAAGCTAAAGAAGGTTGGTAGTGTGGAAAATATTTTTAAATTTAGATCTATTTTGAGCATATGACACACAATCTAACACACATAATAATTTTCATCTTGAACCCTCTTAGTGACACAAAGGTGATGGATTTTTTTCATCGTGAGGGGTTTTGGGGATTTAACAAAGCCTAGTTTCACTATGGAGATCATGAGAATATATTCTTACTTTAGTAGTTTTTACTTTTGTAGATTTGGGATTATCACCTCCTTATAATATCTTAATTTAATTTTTGCCTTCAAGCCACTATCACACCACATTTCTGTGAACTTTTAGTAATAATATTTTTAATATATATACTTATTTTACAATAATTATCTCATCCTTCATTTCCCACCAGTTTTGAATTTTTTTAAGGATTCAAATATTATCCCTATGTATAATATTATAGGTGACTATTCTAGTTGAAAGTCAAACATATATAATGTAGGTGAATATTTAATAAAAAAAAACATGTAATTTACTATTAAAATTGGTAAACTTTTGGTGAATGTCTTCCACTTATTGATATATATGTAAAATTTAGGTGAAATTTTCACCAAATTAACGAATATTTTTTTAGAAAATGTCAAAAAACAACGAACTCACAAAATTTCACCACTAAAAGTTTCCTTGACAATAGTCTAGCCAAGATCGATAATCCTTATGTCATCCTTACTTGAGCCAAAGGTGGTTTTGGCTAGAGTTTCATGTAATTTGGAAAGCTTCTTCTATTCTATTTTGTTTAACATCTTCTTATAGATTAGATACCTAGTCATAATCATGCTCTTAACGAGGGAAGAGATTGCCTAGATAAGGAGGAAAAGATAAAGTGCATTCCCTTTAATTTTGAAATTACAAGTGATAAGTTTATTTTGGATCCATTTTATCTATTGGATTGAGTAACCCCCACTTGTATCATTTTTGTGATCATATTTAATTGTTGACATAATTGGTCATAATCGGGTAGAGTTTATTCTCTACATAGATATGTTTCTATCATTTAAGAGACTGTTGAGGCCTCACTAGTTTGAGACATTATCTCCACTAAGTTATCTTCTTAGTTTGGTGTGAGATTGATATATTTGCTCAACTAAAGGATTGCATGTCCAAGATAGTTTTCCTATCTTGAGACGAAGCTTATTGTATTTATATTTGTACAATTTCATTGTTGAATATATCACTTCATGCATTTTGTGTGTGACACAAGTTTTCATTCTTGAACTTAACATGGTATCAAAGCATTAGATCTAGGTTTGATCCACTCATGGGAGGGCATGGGAACATGGGGATAGTAGTTAGTGCATTATGAGTATATTTTTTGCACATTATTGTAGATAGAGCTATCATGTTGAATAATGTGGGACATAAATAGATTGTATTCCATTCAAAGAATCCACCAAAAAAGTGGGAAGGAAAGTCACCATTGTAGTGGGATCCATAACTGTGTAAGGGAATTTCCAACACAAAATAATGATTGTAATTTTCAAGAAAGAGAGTTGGTTGTAGCAAGAAAAGAGGGGCAATGGAGAAATGAAAATAGATCTATAATGGTTAAGGATATATTTGCATGAGATGATGCAATAAGAGTAGTGATTCATAGAGCCATCAAGTATTGAGATTGAATATTTGTAGCTAGTATTGAGTTTGAATGCCAATGGCCTATGTTATATTTTGATTAGAGAAGGACACCATTTATAGTCAATGATAAGATTCCATATGGAATTCTAGCCTACTTTGATGAAGAGAACATTGTCCAACAAGTTTTTGTCCACTCTATGGATGTTGGGAAGAAGATTATTCTCTTTGGAATTTCCAGGGCCTTCTCCCCCACTTGTAGTATGTACCATGTTATGGGGTTTGTTGTGAAGGAATATGAGTTGACAGGAATGGGATCGATGAAATTATTTGTGTAAGTGTGAATGACCCATTGATTGTGAAGGAATGGGTTAAGACATATACAAACAACATGCATGTCAAATTTCTAGGAAATGGTTTTGTAAAATACATCTACGCATTGGCCCTTAAACTAATTTGTTAGAAAAAATATTGGGAATTGGATCTCGAATTTTTATGCTATTTTGCAATAACCTTTAATTTTAGGTTGCAAACATTAAAGAAGGTGGAAGTTTCAAGGTTTCCATTGTCGAGGAAATACTCAAATATATATAATCTTGAGTGATTTGAATGTATGGACTGGACAAAATACATACATACGAGAATGGATGAGAGGGAAGTTGCAAAGTAATTTTAGTTTTAATTGAATATAATAGCAACTCATTTTGAAAGGTAGGCGTGGTGTGGAAATTGCCTCCAATGGCACCTATTTCTCTAGTGTAATTCCAAATATGTCGCTCATATCCACCTAGTTGACACTTGTGCCATAACACATATGGAGGTGCATATTTGAATGATTGATTTGGTTGGATTATTATATTTCTTTTTCATGCATCTTGAAGCTTTTAGAGTCGAAAAAGCAAATGAATCAACTCAAAAGGCCACTTTTACCAGGGGACCTAGTTTGGAAAATTGTGGTCTAAAACCTTTTAGGAGTAGTTTGAGGAATAAAATGGAATATTTTTGGGGTAAAACTTTGTTACTTAATATTTTCACATTTTTATGCTAATATACACAAATATAAATTTTTGACGGTGCAAGAATCACCCCAATTAGAGTCCATATGCAAAAGTTATGCCATTTGGAAGTTGAACTTCCTATTTTCACCACCATAATTCAAGAGAATGCCATGTTAGGCATAATTATTCAAGGGAAATTGGCTACCCATGTGATCATGATGAAGAACACTCTAGAATATTCCATATTATAACTCTTGTTAAAAGTGGAAGGAGTCCAACTTAACAACTAGTGGGATATCGGGCTCTGTTATAATTGGGCCAATAGGAGTAAAAGGGGTTCAATTCTATTTGAGTGCATTTTGTTCCAAAGATGACTAGATTAGAAAAGAGTGAATAGGGATGGAGAAAACATAGATAATTTGTGCACTGTAGAAGTCGACAGTCCATAGGACTCACTTTTTTGTACTTACATCCATTTTCGATTTAGAGAAAGAGCACAAAATAGCCTCACCTTCTAGTTGGGTTTTCTCTCGAAAGGGTTTCCTAGGTTATACTTTGTGATGATTTGTGGTTTGTGAGTTTTATTTAATTATTCCCTATTTTCTGCATATAATTTGCATGCATACGTAATAAACTATAATTACCATATCTAGAAATATGAGGATAAATAAACCCTCATAGTGTATGTTTTGAATTTTCTAATATATTTTAGTAGATTTGTTGTGGAAAATTATCTAGAGGAAAATACATTGCAGTGTGAAAATCATTTTGGTATCAAATTAGGTTTCTTTGGGTATATTGTTGGGAGTTGTAGAGGATCGATATTGGTCAAGATGAAAGTCACAAAACCTCAGTCATGGCCAATGAAAAATTGAATAACCCTTATGATGTCATAGAGGAGAGGCTTACATAGTTGGAAGGACAAGTTGTAAACAAAAATTGTAATGTGAGCCTTCTCATGATGTCCCCAATTAATAATCTCAAGATATTCAAAGAAGATGGAGTTTCTAAAACATAGGTCAAATTGGAAGGGAAATTAGTAGATTCAGAATAATCAGAGAGGGAGTCTAATAAATAACTTGAAAAGGATTAATCTAGTCTAGCTTCCATGAACCATTCATAGTCCCTATTCAAAATGGATGCAAAGGTCAACATCAAACTGTATAAAGGTGATATTGAAGAAGAATGGAAGATTTTCTTTTCTCGGCTAAAATTAGAGGGTTATGCCCTAACCTATTGGGAAAGCAACATAGAGACCTCGAGGTTGGAGTGAGATCCTTGAATGACTAAGTGGGAGGATTTCAAAACCCTCATAAAGTCACAATTTTACCTTGTTAGGTATATATAGGACAAGTGGATTTGGTGGAATACCTTAGGTAGAAGCAGGGGTAGAGTGTATAGGAGTACACCACATAGTTTAGAAAGATGGCCATAAATTTGGGTATCTACCCTAAGAACCCATATGCACTTCTCAAGTATCTATGGGGTCTACAAAACCATTTGCATAAGCAAGTATTGTTTTTCAAATCTATATCAATGGATAAGCTTTGTGTACAGGCACAATACTTAGAGAACATAAGCCAAAAGAAATGGAAATATAATGGGTTGAAGCAGAAGGAGCACCTGGATGCTTCTAATGTGGGAAAGAACAAGTGGAAAAGGGTCAAAAGATAAAATAGAACAACCATAACACACTAGTGCAAAGACCCCAGTAGTCACTCAACCATTGTAACATTGATGTTAATACAATTGAGAAGTGTTAGAAGTTGCATATAGATCTTAACTCAAAGAATAGAAAGAAATTTTTTAAGAAGAATAACTTCATGACCATTGATTTGAAAAACCAAGTTGAAAGAAACTCAAACATTGATGAGAATATCTCCTATAGATCAATGTAAAATGAGGTGAATCTAAGTAGCCTTTAGCAACAATAAGAGAATGAAAACAACCATACTCTTCCATACAAAGATATAGGTCAAGAAGAAAAATATTGATGTCATGTTCCACTTAGGATCATAACTCAAACTCATTTAGAAAATATATTCAACAAATTGGGATTGGAATTTCATGATCATTCAATCACATACCCATTGTGATGAGTAAATAAGGATGTGGAAATAAAAGTAGACAAGTAGTGCAAAACTAGATTTGCTATCATTGTTGATTTTATTAATGAAGTAGAACTAGATGTAGTTCCCCCTTATGTATGTGGAGCAGTGTTTGTATGTCCTTATATGTAAATGCAATATGTAATATTCATGTCAAGAGACAAACAATACCACCTCATAAAGGATAGAGAATACTTCATCACTAATGTGCACAAGTGAAAGAATAAAATTTTGTTGGTAAGTGTTAACCAAGCCAAGAAATTTATCATTTCTAGAAAGAAGTATGTTAATTGTTTTTAAGAGAAATTCAGTTTGTGGAAGAGTTAGTGAGAGAAAAGTCATCCCTAGAGGTCTATACTATGAAACAAAGATAGCAACTAGAAGAGTTTCTATATGCATACAAGGATGTTTTCCAAGAGCATAAAGGGATACTTCCCCACAAGGAAGTGGATCACATGATCCAACTATTGTTAGAATTCTCATTTCCAAACATTGGGTTATACAGATAATTTATTATAGAAACAAGTAACAACTACTAGAAGTCTAGGGTGTCATTCGACCAAGTACCTCATCACGTAAGTTATACATCATCATTGTGCCAAAGAAGGATGGGACTTGGTGGATGTGTATTGATCATAAGACATCAAAAAATTTATTCTCAAGAACAAATACCCCTTTATAGGATATATGATTTATATTGGATTAGTTTTAGCTATCCAAATAATTCAACAAGCTATACATAAAGTATGAATATCACCAGGTTTGATTCAGAGTAGAATATATCTAGAAATCCACCTTCAAAATGAGGCAAGGTTTGTATGAGTGCTTAGTCATGCAATATTTCCTATGAAATGCACCAAGTACATTTATGAGGTTAATGAATTATGTATTGCACCATTTTATAAATTAAGTTGTTATTGTCTATTTGGATGATATACTACTAGACAATGCTACTTGGGAGGACAACATGTCACATTTGACGTAGGTTCTTGAGACATTAAAGGAGCACGAACTAGTAGAAAATATCAAGAAGTGTAGGTTATCACAAAATTCCTTAGTGTATCTAGGGTATGTGATATGTGGAGGAGAAATAAAAATAGATCCTTCCAATATGGAGGCCATCATGAAGTGGTCGACACCTATTAATATTTTTTAGGTTGGGAGTTTTGTTGGGATAGCATGGTACCTAAGGAAATTCTTAGCCTCATTTTTAGGAGTAGTAGCACCATTCCATACCATAACATCAAGTGGAAAGAGTTTCAAGTGGGGAAAGGTTCATTAGAGTTCCTTTGAGGAGTTGAAGAAGAAGATCAATCAAGAACTAGTTCTAGCATTACAAAACTTGTGGCAGCCCTTTGAAGTGTTGACAAATGTGAGTGGGTATACTGTGGGAGTAGTATTGATCAAGGGAGGAAGGCTTGTATATTACCATTTTTAACTATTTCATAGGGAGGTTCTCATCTACACTACAAATGATAAGGATCTCTATACTCTAGTGCAAGATGTGAAGAAGTAGAAACACGATATGGTGGGATATAAGAATGTTATCCACATAGATCACTAGCCACCACAATACTTGCAAGCCCAAAGTAAGCTACAACATACTAGGTATTATAAGAGGATGGGGTTTCTATATTAGTTTCATTTAGTGATCAAGTATAAGAAGGGAAGCACAAGAAATTTGGTCGATGTGATTTCACATCAAATATCACATCTTTGGGAACTTTTATGCACATGGATCCATTCACCAATAATGAATACAAAGAGGTGTATTCAAATGATGAGGAATTCAACTAGGTGTTTCACTAGTTGCAGAGCCAAATTCATGTCCACAATGGCGACAACACAATAAAATACCATTTCCAAGATGTGTTACTTTACAAGTTGGATAAGTTATGCTTTCCTAAAGGTGAGAAATTGTAACTAATTAGAGAGGCTCACATCTCCAAGTTTTTAGGGAACTTTGGTGTAGGGAAGATAATTGCCATCTTGTAGAGGTATGTGTATTGGTTGAATATGCAAGAACATGTATCTAGGTCCATGCAAGAACAAGCGTCTAGGTCCATAAGAGGATGCATTCTTTGTTATACCAACAAGCCCAGTAACATGAAAAAGGGTCCATATCATCCCTTTCCTATACCCATTCATCCTTAGGAAAGCATTTCCATGGACTTCGTGTAAGGTTTTCCAACAAATAAGAAGGGACATGACTACCTATTCATGGTATTTGAAAGGTTTTGCAAGATATGTGTTCTAATTCCTTGTAAAAAGACCATCGATGAAAAAGAAGCAACAATCTTTTTCTTTAGATAGGTTTAGGTTCACTTTTCGATACCAAGGAGCACTATTTTGGATAGGGACACAATATTTCTTAGTTCATTTTGAACTACATTATGGGAAAATATGGACATAAAGTTAAAGAGATCTACAAAATTCTATTCATAAACAAATGGATAGATAGAAGAAGTCAATGGGACATTGGTGCAACTTTTGAGGGGTTACAATAAATAGCATCCAAAGACCTGGGATGAAAATATGGTATATATAGAACACTCTTATAATAGAGTAATCCACACTTCTACTAGTAAGTCCCCATTTGAAACTTTCTTTGAATATTTTCCACCTTCACCTTTGGATATCACATATGCAAAACAAGTAGGAGTGAGGGAGGAACTTACAGTGGATGCCATAAGGGAGATCCATTTTTTGAGAAGATCAAAAAAATCCATCAATAGGTACATGAGACATTGCATAAGTCACAAGAAAAAATCAAGGCAAAGCATGATCAACACAAAACAAAGAGGTTGTTCGAGGTTGGAGACATAGAATGAATGTAGTTGAACAAGGAGAGGCTATAAGGTCCTTGTAAGAAAAAGAAGGTTATATGATATGGGTCATTTGAGATACTAGAAAATGTGGAAGGTAATTCCTATAGATTCAGTCTACCCCCATAAATGTACATTTACTTAATGGTGAATGTAGAGAATCTGAAACTCTATGAGGCTTCCATGTTAGATCAAGAAGAAGGATAGGTCCTACCTTCTATGTAGGATTTGTCACTAGATGCTCAAGTAGAGTTGATTGAGGATATAGTTTTGTAGAGGATGTAAAAAACTATAAGGAATGGCTAGCATGACATTTGGTAGATTTGGTTTAAAGGGAAATTTCTAGGTAACTTAAATGGTACACCTAAGACAAAATGGAGGAAAACTTTCTTCACCTCATTTATCAGAAGCTTTTAGGAACCAAACACCTCTCAAAATTGGGAGGTATGATTTGGATTAGATCATTATATTTTTTTCTTATCCATATTGAAGTTTTTAGAGTGGAAAACTTGGAGGAATCAACTCAAAGAACATTTTTTACCGATGGGACCCAGTTTGGCAAATTGGGGTTTGAAACCTTCTTGGAGCATTTTCAAGAAACAAATGGTATTTTTTTGGGACAAAATTTTGATGCTTAAGACTTGAATTATTTTTCACTATTATACACATAGATAAATTTCCAATGATGTAAGAATTTCCTGAACCAAAGTCCATATACAAAAATTATGCCACTCAGAAGTCGACCCTTTGATTTTGGCCACCATAATTATAGAGGATGCCACATCAATCCCCATTAATTATGGAAAAGAGGATTTCTACATTATCATGATGAATAATACTCTATAAGAGTACATATTGTAGCTCTAGTTAAGAGTTGATGGAATCAAGCTTAATAACTAGTAGGCTATCAAGTTGTGTAATAACATGGCTACTAAGAGGAAAACGGGTTCCATTCTATTCAAGTACATTTTGTTCCATAGATGAGCAGAGTAGCTGGGAGTTGATAGGGAGAGAGAAAGAATAGATTATTTGTGCACTGTAGAAGTCCATGATCCATAGGCCTCACTTCTTTGTACTTGTATCCATTTTCCATTTAGAGAGAGAGCAAAGAAACCTCACCTTCGAGCTAGATTTTCTCCCGAAATGGCTTCCTAGGTAATATATGTGTTCATTTTGTTAGGTTTTGTTATATTGTTTCCACGACTAGCCCACGTAGTTTATAGGAGGGGGAGAGCCCGCCCTTCGTTGTGCCAACTACATAGTGGGGGGGTCACAACAGGGTTTGAGGGGCGCGGTTAGCCCTCCTCTATGGGGTTCGGGGAATTTTATTTTGGACCCTATATTAGGTTAGGCAGACCTACCTATGGTTTTGTGCATGGTTTTCGCACATGGTTTTAGATGCTATGGTTTTCGGTCCATGGTATTAGATGCTTTGGCATGTATAAATATGTATTGTAACATTGAGAGGAATATAATGAAAAATCAAGCTGGTAGTCCTGGTTTTGGGATCCAGGGGAAAATCTTTGTGTACATGTGTTTTATGTGTTATGCTCTTGCATTGTTTATTTTCTATGTTTTAGAATTCATACGCAGGTAATTTCTGTATGGGGTTAAAACCTACATTTGGTATCGGAGTTGTTTTGGCTTCAAGGGGATGCCTTTGTCACTGAGGGGTTTCGCTTGGGCATGTGGTAGACCTTGTTTAGTGGGAGATCTACAGGATCGATTCGGGTGGTGAAAGAAGATGGTGAGCAGTGGAAAGATAGAAATTGAGAAATTTAATGGTCAGAGTTTTGAGTTGTGGAAACTCAAGATGGAGGATCTGTTGGTGGATAAAGATCAGTGGATCGCGGTAGATTTGGATACTAAACCAATGGGAGTGTCCGATGAGGAATGGAACAAGTACGATTGTGTGTCTCAGATTTAGTATTGTTGAATGTATCAAGGGAAGCTACGACTAAGGCTTTGTGGGACAAGTTAGGGACTTTGTACCAAATTAAGTCTCTGGTGAATAAACTGTTCCTATGGAAAATGATGTATAACCTAAGGAAGAAAGATGGAGACTCAGTGACAGAGCATCTAAATGTATTTAATATTGTGTTAAGTCAGTTATTATCTATTAATATTAACATTTTAGATGAAGATATGTGAATCAATTTATTGTGTTCTCTACCAGATTGGTGGGATAGTCTAGTTATTACAATTGGTAACAATGCAACTGCCTTGCAGTTTGGTGAAATAGTCTCATCCTTGCTGAGATGGAAAAATATGGAGTGCCAGAATGGTGATGCCTTTTCTGTACAAGGATGGTCCGAGAATAGAAACAAAAATAAGTCATTGACTGGGAGATCTAAATCTAGAGGGAGATCTAAATCTACAAGAAAACCTGTAAAGGTGGTGTGTTGGAAATGCAAAAAGGAAGGGCACTACAAAAGGGATTGTAAATCTAAAGCTCCTGACAAAGGAAAGGGATCTGATGATGCTCCTTCTGCAAAGGTGAAAACCACCTCTGATGAAGGTGGGGATGTGTACTTGGCTTCTTCAAGTACACATGTATATCATGAGGCATGGTTGATTGACTCAGGTGTGTTAGAGCCTAGATTTACCTCAGGCTGAAAAGGTAAGATTCTAGGTCCACATCAAACCACGCTCAGCCTCATAGCTAGCCCTATAAGGACAGGAGAGGGCTCTCTCCGAGTCAATCTCAGCAAAATATAATCAGATGGGGCTTGAGATGACTAATTTGATTACTAACCTTAGGCTAGGTATATGTGCAAAGAGTTTGATTGGATAAAATGATGTTTTTGTGGGCTCTAAGGGAAAGGCTGATCTTAGGTGCAGGGAATGAGGCTCAGCCTTACAGGGATCTCAGTGGGGCAAGGTAGGCAACTATGTTTGGCACTCGAAATAAAGTGAGAAGGATGGATAAGACGGAGGAGGAGTTGAAGAGGGCAAGGGAAGCCATGGATCCTCTCCAAAAAGTGGAAAACATCAAAAACTAAAGCAAACTTCAAGTAGAGCACTGCAATTTCAATGTATTCTACTTACACTCTTGTTTGTTTTAGCTGAGAAGAAATAATAGAGAAATGATACACATAGCACATGAATAAATTCACAAAGACAAAAGAAATCACTATACCAAAACAAATGCCACAAGGATCCCAAAGAGTACTACAAATCCTGGTCTCAATTTCTTAGCCAAAATACTGATATGAGTGTACAATGAAGCTCAAGGCTTTCTCAAGAGTCCAACATTATACCAAAATCCAACCCCTACACTATGAAATTCATAAAATATATACATTTTCTCATCCTTGTACTAAGGGATTGAGCTCAACCATTTTCTTCAAAATAGATTCAGTTACATAAAACTTGGGCCAAATTTCTGAAAATAGGTGTTGAAGATGAACTTGTATCTCCTAAACCATAGCACCTGTTACAAAAATGAAAGAGGTTTTTGTATATACAGTCATGATGGAGAAATATGTCTCTCAAATTTGGGAAATTCGTTTCCAGCAGCTCGCAATTGTTCCACAAAATCATCTCTAAAACATAAAATCATTAAAAATTTAAATCTGTGAAAATTAGCTGTAAAGATCTAGTCACATATCCCAATCTGTGACACCTGTGAATAAACTAAAAGTTTTTTTTGTTGTATGGCTCGTTCTTAACAAAAACATCCTTGGGTTTTGAAAAATTACTTTCCATCTGTTGTAAAATGGCCTCGCACTAAAATGACTAAAACAATAAAAAATATGAAAAATTTGCTTTGTTTTAATGTAGGCTCCAAATATCACTGTATATCTCCCACACAGTAGCACCTATGCATAAATTGAAGGAGGTTTTTGTTATATAGTATGTGAAGAACAAAAACCACTTTCACTTTTGAAAAATTCCTTACCATTATATCAGAAACTGATTTTGTACTGAACTTGTCATTGTGTGTAGCAACTAACCTCAAAACATGCATAACCAAGAATTACTCATTCCTTTCTTCTAATCCAGGATCCGGTTATGGGAGTGTGATATACCGTTGGAAATATTTTTTCAAGCTTCCTCTGATGGACACACTTGTGACATGTTTTGTGCTAAACATCATGTGCAAAACATCTAACAAAACCAGACATAGTAAGAGCTCATGTTGATCCCCGGTGACAGGTTACGAAGACTAGAACTAACAAGGTGCATCCTTTCACTTCACTCCCCATAGGGAGTGGTTTTGCAAGTATGAGAAATATGATGGTGGTGATGTATTATTAGGGGATGATAAAAAGGCTATAATCTTTGGTCACAAAAAAATAAAGTTGAAGTTACAAGATGGAAGGGTCAGAACACTTCCAGGTGTTTTGCATATTCCTGCATTGGCCATAAATTTGATTTTTGTGAGTAGGCTGGATGATGTAGGTGTAAAAACAGTGTTAAAGAAAGATACCTGCAACATGGTTCAAGGAGCACTAGTATTAATGTGGGGAGTTTGGATTGGAACTCTATAGAAGTTGCAAGGTAGCACTGTTGCTGATGGGTGCAATAGTTCCATGGTTCCTGAAAGTGGAGCAGAAAATCTAGTGGTCTTTGGAGAGAAGACTATGTTGTGGCATCAAAGCCTTGGATATATTGGAGAGAAGGGCCTTCGAATACTTCATGGTATAGGTATGAGTAATAGCTCTCTAGATTTTGATTTCTGGGAAAATTGTGTATATGGAAAGCAGAATTGGGTGAGTTTCCCCTCTGGTGGTAAGAGGGCGAAATAGATATTAGAGCTTGTGCACAGTGATGTGTTTGGACCTGTGAAGGTTCCATCACTGTGTAATTCTATGTACTATGTATCATTTATGGATGACTTCTCAAGGAATACATGAATATATTTCCTTTAGAAGAAATCTGAAGTCTTTGACAAGTTTAAAGAATTTAAGGCTAGACTCGTGGAAAACCAGACAGAGAAGAAGTAAAGGTATCGAGGACAGATAACGGTGGAGAGTTTTGCAATAAGGAATTTGAAGAATTTTGTAAGAAGTGTGGTATAGCATGGTAGAAGACTAATTCATATACACCTGAGAAAAATGGAGTTACAGAAAGAATGAACAAGATGTTGATGGAAAGGGCAAGAAGCATGCTAAGTGGTGCCGGGTTAGGACAGGAATTCTGGGTAGATGTGGTGGAGACAACATGTTACCTGGTCAATAGATCTCCTTCATCAGCATTGGAGGATAAGACTCCACAAGAGGTATGGACTGGTAAGAAACCCTCTCTTTCACATCTGAGGGTATTTGGATGTGATGCATATGTACATGTTCCAAGTGCTACAGATCCATTTTGGCATATCACTCCCATCATCCAGATAATTTTTTTAGGGCTCATCAAACCCTAATTTTTGTTGCTATATGCCCTAAAAAAAGTTACCCTTTTGAATTCCTCCTTCCAAGACGATTTCATGACATGAAGACATCCTAAAATGATCTCTAGATGAACCAGCGCAGGTAGGCCCATGTAAGGGTGCACTGCAGAGTAGCTGAATCCATGCCAGGGTGCTCTATAGAGCACTCAGGCCTCCTTTCACCTGCGCTGGGCAAGTTTGAGTGAAATTCACATAGGGTTTGGAGAATATTATTATCTTTTGGAGTCATCTAGAAGGTTCCCTCACTTATCAACTCCTATGAGTTCAAAAATGGATGAGGAATGAGTTAAGATGCATCCTATCCTCTCATCCCTTCCTCCATGGAACTAATTCTAAGTATGGAAGGCCATTCAATACCACCATTTATGACAAAACCTCCTTCATCTCCCTATAAATTGACCATTCATCTAGGTGATCAGGGGCTGGACTATATTGAATTGTAAGGAGATAACGTTGCTATGAGAATTGCCTTTGAGACAAGTATTGTTATGCTACAAGTTTGTCATGCTTTTGATGTGATGTGGATGGGATCCAAGCTAGAGGAATGACTTTGAATTAGACATGATGGTTTTAATTCCTTCTTCTATTCAATAAAGTATTTGAACCTTTTTCCCATGTGTTTGTATTGATATATGATGCATATATTTGTGTGAATGTCTTTGATTCCATTTACTTGTATTCAATAGATCTTTTTCTTTGATCGGTTCTGTCTTCTATTTGTGTTTACAGGTACTTCTCAAGTGTGTTAAGTATGGGAAGGAGTAACAAGATTGATACAAAGGAGACAAGAGGAAAGTGGAACTACAAGTAGGTCTTCTCATATTATTTGGCTTATCTATTACTTATAGGAAAAGGCTAAAGTGTTTTAAACTTTTGTTCTAGATATGGCTACTTATCTAGGGAATTAGTATTTATCCGTAGATACCAAATTCTCCAAAACAAATTGGTGACTCCACTAGGGAATGATTATCATTCCAAGTAGCGTATCCACATCCTATGACACTCTAGTAGACCTTACTTCCTTTCATTAATTATATTTCAGCCTTGTTGAAGTGTTATTTGGTAAAAAATTGAGGTTAGATGACTCTTGAGTGGCCTCTCAGGAATCAGCACAGGCTTGTTCAGGGGACAGTGCTCTGCAGAGCACCCTTGGGTGAGGGACAATGCTTTGCAGCCCAGTTAGGCCCTCTTTGACTTGCACTAATCCACCTTAGGGAAAATTTTCACCTTTGGATTGGGTTTTTTCTCCAAATTTCCTTTTGTTTATGCTTGCTGAAAGATCAATGATTGTAGTATGTCTCTGAAATCAACTTGTATTTACTCTTTCTAGCCCTAATTTGACTTGATTGATTAATGTTTCTTAAATTTTTTTCTTTGCCATTATCAATCCATAGTCAAATTTAGATTATAGTTGATTAGTCTTTGTTCGAAAGAATGTGTCATAAAATTCTTCGTTTCCTTTGAAACAGAACTGTCGTAAAGTCTTCATTCTTGTTAAAGGTTGATTGATTGTATGTGCATTAGTTTCCTTTTTGTTCATGATAACATTAAGAGAATCAAAAAGAAAAACTTGCATTGTTCATATTGTAGTTTGTGAATGATTGAAAGTAATAGCTAAGGAAATTGCATTAGATGTGCTCTTTGCTCTTTGTCAAAGATCTGATTGCTCTATCCCTACTAGCTAGGCTTTTCATTGTTAAAGTGAATGAGAAGAATGCTTATCATATTAGTTGCATTTAGGAATTGAAAACATACATCACGTGGTGAACCTTGGAAGGCAAATTCTAAACTAGGTTGTTATCCATCCTTAGGTAATCGAGTCGACCACGTTGTACACTGTGATACATTGAACATAGCATTCAGGGAGATTTCCTGCCCGTACTTCTCGGTTTGTTGGGAGGTATTCTACATTTCACAGTTGCTTGGTAAATCTTTTTCCTATATTATCCTTCTTTTGTTTTTTTGTTACTTTGATTAAAATAAAATTAATTGACCATAGATAACATCCTCCATGCTCACTCCTTAGTTTATCTTAGGTTGAAACATATGGCAACAAATCCGGGGTCCATCGATCAAGGAATTCCTTTTGATGGGAATCCTAGTCCTTTTCCTCATTTCAGAAATATTGGTGCTCCTTATATGGCTACATTATCCCTACTGGGATTTACCAGTGGCTTACCAGTGTGGTTGTTTTCAACCTCCTTGGTTCAAAATGTCTTGATTTCTCTGCAGTAGAGCACTCCTCCAACTGGACAAAATCAACATCCAATTGAACCTTGAAAGGCAAATTCTAAACTAGGTTGTTATCCATCCTTAGGTAATTGAGTCGACCACCTTGTACACTATGATACATTGAACATAGCATTCAGGGAGATTGCCTGCCTGTATTTCTCACTTTGTTGGGAGGTATTCTACATTTCACAGTTGCTTGGTAAATATTTTTCCTAGATTATCCTTCTTTTGTTTTTTTGTTACTTTGATTAAAATAAAATTAATTGACCACAGGTAACATCCTCCATGCTCACTCCTTAGTTTATCTTAGGTTGAAACATATGGCGACAAATCCAGGGTCCATCGACCAAGGAATTCCTTTTGATGGGAATCCTAGTCCTTTTCCTCATTTCAGAAATATTGGTGCTCCTTATATGGCTACATTATCCCTACTGGGATTTACCAGTGGCTTACCAGTGTGGTTGTTTTCAACCTTCTTGGTTCAAAATGTCATGATTTCTCTGCAGTAGAGCACTCCTCCAACTGGAAAAAATCAACCTCCAATTGATCCTAAAGTTGACCCTTTGCCTTCTTCCTCGGTTGTTTCTTCCTCCCCTTCTTCCTCTTCGCTTGGTGAAAGTATTAGTACTAGTAACTAGGTGGCTAAGAAGAAGAAGAAGCAAATTCAGCAGAGGGGCAACCAAGCAACCATTCCGTTGAATGCAACATCTAATGAGAAACCGTCTACCAAGCCTCATAAGTTTGATATCCATGCAAACTTTGTGTGGGAGACCATCTTCTTCGAAATTGTCCTGATATTCCTCAGATCTTAGAAGAATGGTCTTCTCGTTCACATCATCTTATGTCATCAACTTCTGGAGATCATGTTGGTGACACACCACCAACTAGTGGTAGTAAAGTTCATGGAAATAAGGGTAAAGTTAAGTTTCCCTGTAGGTTATGTGAAGGGAATCACCCCATTCACCTTTGTCCCTATCTAGATGAAGCCAAAAAAGTGTTGGATAAATGTCCTGCTTCTCTGCAATGACTTCCATTTGGTTGCTGGAGACTCCCCCTTAATCCTTCACTAGTTGATGAATTGATTGACTCAAATCAACCATTGGTCAAACCCACTCTCTCTGAAAGTGAATCTTGTGAGTCTATACCCGACCCAAATCAACAGGTCAAGGTAACAATTGACCTGATTTCACCTTCAGTTAATCATACTTTTCCCGAAGAGAGTGAATACGATACCACTTAGGTTCTTTTTGTTTCTTCAAATTCAAATGATCTTGGTGGAATCCTCTTGTTCCATCAAGACATGAGGAAAATCCTCCCATTCTCGTAACTCAAGGGGATAATTCTCCCGTTATTACAGTACTTGCTCCAAGTAGTCTAGTCACTTCCTTTGATTGGAATCGACTGGCAGGATTATGTCTTCCTTCTTATGTGCCTTTCTAGATCATAATACAGGTATGATTGTATCTAGAACTATTATAGATGAAGGTGCATCTGTGAGTATCATTTCCTCTACTGCTTGGCAAGCACTTGGTTCGCCGTCACTTTTGCTTATTACCCAGAATCTATTGGCTTTTAACAGAGGAACCAGACAACCATTAGGGATCCTTCCTTAGTTTCATATTACTTTGGGAGGAAAAATTGTTTATTTGAATATGATGGTAGTCCCAGGCCCTCTAGATTACAATTTACTTCTTGGATGCAACTATGTTTATAACATGGGAGCTATTGCTTCAACACTCTTTCAAGTAATGTAATTCCCGTATGAAGGAAAAATTGTCACCATTCACCAGATTTCATTTCCTAGTCCAAATATGGCTTCCAATCAACCATCTCCCCTAAATGGTCCTTTTGTAACAATGGTATCATCCCTGCCATGAGTTAATTATGTGGCAACCCATTCCATGCCTGCATTAACTAACAATCAATTCAGTGATGTTGTACATTATGTACTGAGGGCATTGGAACCAGATCTCAGTTTCCTTGATATGGATCCCTTCTAGAACATTGTTCTCCCATCATATGAGAACCTCTTGGAAGTCATGACCTCGTATGGGTCATGATCAAGGAATATGAGGATAATTCCTTGTCTTGTGTCAACCTCGTTAAAAAATGAAACCAAGGATATGAGGATGGTTCCTAGTCTTCTGTCAACCTCATTAAAAATGAAACAAGGAATATGAGCATGGTTCCTTGTCTTGTGTCAACCTCGTTAAAAAATGAAACAAGGAGTATGAGCATAATTCCTTTTCTTGTGTCAAGTTCGTTAAAAAATGAAACAAGGAGTATGAGGATAGTTCCTGGTCTTGTGTCAACCTCGTTAAAAAATGAAACAAGGAGTATGAGGATAGTTCCTAGTCTTGTGTCGACCTCGTTAAAAAATGAAACAAGGAATCTGAGCAGATTTCCTTGTCTTGTGTCAAGCTCATTAAAAAATGAAACAAGGTCCCAAGTTCCAAGTCGAGTCTTTGATTAGATCTCGTAAAATCCGAATTGATTCTTTCACTTAATCTCGTAAAAGAGCCTTCATTCCATCCACCTGATAGCCACAAGTATTCTACTTAGGTGAATGTAATGAAGCTTGGGGGGCATGCACCTTGTGGTAAAGTTAAGTTTCCCTATAGGTTATGTGAAGGGAATCACCCCATTCACCTTTTTCCCTATCTGGACGAAGCCAAAATGGTGTTGGATAACCGTCCTACTTCACCATAGCGACTTCCATCTCGTTACAGGAGACTCTCCCTTTCATTATGTTGGGGGCATGTAAACCAATCTCAAGCATATTTTTTCATTTAAAGCTTGTGTAAAATGAAACTGAATCCAAGCATAGTTTTTTCATTTCAAGCTTATGTAAAAATGAAACTGAATCCAAGCATAGTTTTTCATTTCAAGATTTTGTAAGCATGGAACTAAACCTAATCATAGTTCCCTATGGTTCAAGCTTGTGTAAAAATCAACCCATTGTTGAGTCCCAAACTTGCATCTTCCCTGTATACCTTTTTAGCCTTTTTTTACAGTTACCTGAACCTCCAAGCTATAAAATCATTGCATATTAGTTTAAAAAGGGCATATAAAATGGTTTCCTAACTATGTCTTGTGATTGCTGTTTGATTTAGATTTTTGCTCAGTCAGCTATAGAATCTTGTCACTTTCCGCAGCCTTTTTGTTGAAGTCTATGTTACAGGTGTCTACTGGAGAATCCGACCACATGGGCAAGTTGTAAATGATGTGGACATGGAACGTGTCCCCTTGGTTCAGCCAAATCACTCACAGAAGACCGTGGTCAAAGCCAGTCAAGCGGTGGTCAACCTAAAGAGTTTTACGGTGGTAGGACTCTATTTTTCACCACGAGAAGAATTGCGTGGCAAGTTCCTAAATCCCAGGAGGCATAATAACACCTGTGGATTTCTCCGTGAACCAAATCTAATAGCCACCCTCCTTGGATTTAATTTCCACGGCTACCATACTGCAAGATTTCCGGACGTGGTCATTCACGTGTCTGTTTACCAGCGCAGATCTTAGGAATTAGTTATGTCATTTCCTGTTATAAATAATGAATCCTCGTATGCATATAAACTAGTTTTTTTTGTATGTAATTTTGACTGTTTTACGAGCCATCGTGCCATGACTTAATCCTTATGTTATGACTGTATTTTAATATATGAGAAGACACTATTGTTAAGCTCAATTTGTGGTTGATTTCTGATTGGCCGAGGTTGTAGAGGGCCCCTGTACACCAAGGTTCTATAGTTACTGTACAGTTTCATGCTTTGTTCATTTATGTTCCTGATGCCATAATCGTTTGCTTATATATATTACACTGCTTATGGTATTCATGTTGATTGCTGTCCATAGTTTCTTTTATGCTTTCTAATGACTGTTAACTTATCAGTGTTTTTATTTCAGGTTCTAATAGATAGCCCGGGCAAGTGCACATAGCTTTTTGATGATTAATGACATGATGGAATTATCTTGTCCTTTTGCTGATTTATTTTCCTAGTTCTAATTCCAACATTGTTTATTTCTTTCAGTTTTGTTTTGCCTATTTACTTTTCTGCAAGATAGATATTAGACTATTCATGTCATTTTCAGTTACCTCCTATAGCTAGAGCGAGCTGAATGGTGAGGGATTGAAGTATGAATGTATAGTTTGATATTAGTTTATTTGTTTTTGCAAGTTAGTGATTAGATTATTCATGTCATTTTCAATTACCTCCTATAGCCAGAGCGAGTCGAAAGGTGAGGGAGTGAAGTATGAATGTGTAGTTTGATCTTAGTTTCATTTTATGCAATTTAGATATCAGATTACTCAATTTGTTTATGATTACCTCCTATAGCCAGAGCGAGTCGAATGGTGAGGGGTCAGAATATGAGTTGATGTAATATGATTTAGTTTACTTTTCTTACTATTTTTGAATTGCTTTGAGTTTAGTTTTATTTTTATACAGCAGCAAGGATACTGAGTTTCATAGTCACTAGCTCACTATTTGGTTTAATTAGAATTTAGGTACATTTTTATTTTCTCTTAGTAATTTTTCTCATTGCAATTTGAAAAACCTTTTTGAAAACTTTGAAGTTTGGAAATTATTTTAAAGGTCACCATTGCCTTGAACACTTATATCCATACTTGACTTTTAGAATTTCCATCTCACATTAGGGAATCAACAAGAAGATAAACCCAAAAACAAACCAAAAATCAAAAACGAAAAAGAAGTAAGAAATCGATTATCTTGCATATATAGTGCACTTCACTTCAACAGTTTATGACTCCCGGATTGACAATTTATATAGCAATTTAGGACACACTAAATTGACCAAACACCCATTTCCATTTTTAACCCTCATAATTGCCTTTCTATCAACCTCTTTCATTAGATGAGCCTTGGTTGTTTTCATCCAATCACCACCATCCCTTTGGTCGATCATACGCTTTCACTTGGTTGTTTTACCCTTTTTGAGAAACAGTTGCAATGAGTGGTCTTATTAGCTAGCCTCTTCACATAAATCAAGATGTTTTGAGAAGTTCCAACATCACCGAAACCAGTTGCTATCCTAGACACCACTCGTTCCTTAAAGTGGAGTCCTCTTTAATCTCTTTTCAGATTCTCTAAACATGAAAAGATTTCCAAGCACTTGTCCTTTTCAACTCGTTAATGGATACCCTTTTTCAGGCTGAGATAGATTAACTACGAAAAAGGAATATGTTGACCAAACATGGTCAATAGGTTCTCTTTCGTATTGTTTTACACTTTTTCAGGCTTGAGAGACAAATCTACGAAAAATAACTTGTGGATTTTTCTTTTGTCCCTTTTCAAACTCTCTAAACATGAAAAGGACTGAGTTATATTTGTCATTAAACTCGTTAAAACATCAAATAGCGACAAACTTGTCCATCTAGACAAGACCAAGTTTCACCTTTGTTGGACTCGTTAAAACATCACATAGCCATGGATTCACCTAAAGGGTGGAATTATATAACAAGCATATGTTATCCTCCTCAAGATTTATAAAAATAAAGAGGTACTAGTCAGCAACGACTGGGGAAAATGGGAAAAATGGGAAAACCACTTTATGGTAGCAGGTCGCTCTTAAACATGACACTTTCACTCCATCACCATGACTATTTTTGGGTTGGGTTATCAGCTTCATGGTTATCATACTATTGGTCTATCATACCATCCATCACCTTGTTTTGAGTCAATGCTACCAATTCATTTTAGTGTCACCAACATGTTCAAGAGAAGTCATCCAGTCAAAATTCATCCTTTGCAATACCATAAACCTTCATTTTCATGACTGCCATTCCTGAACTTTGTGTCGTCAGTCAATTCCATCTCCAAAATCATTACACTCGTTTGGTGTCGTTGATGTGGGATACATCAAGGCCCTCTTGCGATGAGTGATTTCTTGAACATCAAACACATTATCCAAGAAGTTGACTTAGAAACACCCTTCCAGTACCTTGAGGCTTGCATCCATCAATGGTATGTTTTTTGCTTCTGGAAATAGGTTGACATCAATGACCTTCGACCGAAAGACTTTGTGTGGTGTTCGACATCAAATCATCCATTCACACCATTCAAAATGTATTGCAGTACCTTGAGGATCATTATCATTATCGGTGATTGCTCTCGCATCTGTTAACAACTTACATCATTGGCTGGTAATCAGATGGTGTCTTCCTATGTTTGACTTCAGATCATATATTCACATGGTTAGACTCATACTTGAGTGAACGATTGAATGAGATAGACGACCCCAGATCTAGTTTCATCCATCCAGGCTATGATTTCAGGAGTACTAAATCACATGTAAAATGGCTTTACATTGATGGTCATTCTAATCATGGGTCTATATCTGTAGACAACTATTTATGTACATGTAATGAAAGTTTATAAGCTAATCATATGTATGCCTTCCCTCAGCGATTCATGTAAAAATCAAAATATCATGATATATGTATTGTAATTGATGCAGGTCACCTTCCACTTCGAAACCTCCTCATCAAATTGTAAAGCATTTCATTCAACATTTTATTTTTTTGACTTTATGCTTTAGGGGGTAGCTGTTACAGGTCCATTTAGGCACATCACTCCCATCATCCAAATCAGTTTTTTAGCGCTCATCAAATCGTAATTTAAGTTGCTACATGCCCTAAAACAAGTCACCCTTTTGAATGCCTTCTTCCTAGATAGTTTCATGACATGAAGACATCCTGAAATGATCTCTAGAGGGACTAGCGCAGGTAGTCCCATGTAAGGGTGCACTACAAAGCAGATGAGTCCATGTCAGGGTGCTCTGTAGAGCACTTATGCCTCCTTTCACCTGCGCTGGGAGAGTTTGAGTGAAATTCACATAGGGTTTGGGGAATATTCTTATCTTTTGGAGTCATCTAGAAGGTTCCCTCACTTATCAACTCCTATGAGCTTGAAAATGGATGAGGAATGAGTTAAGATGCATCCTATCCTCTCATCCCTTCCTCCATGGAACTAATTCTAAGTATGGAAGGCCATTAAATACCATCATTTATGAGAAAACATCCTTCATCTTCCTTTAAATTTACCACTCATCTACGTGATCAGGGGTTGGACTATGTTGAATTGTAAGGAGATAATGTTGCTATGAGAATTGGCTTTGAGACAAGTATTGTTATGCTACAAGTTTGTCATGCTTTTGATGTGATGTGGATGGGATCCAAGCTAGAGGAATGACTTTGAATCAGACATGATGGTTGTAATTCCTTCTTCTATTCAATAAATTATTTGAACCTTTTTCCCATATGTTTGTATTGATATATGATGCTTATATGTGTGTGAATGTATCTGATTCCATTTACTTGTATTCAATAGATCATTTTCTTTGATCGGTTCTTTGTCTTATGTTTATGTTTACAGGTACTTCTCAAGAATGTTAAGTATGGGAAGGAGCCACAAGATCGATACAAAGGAGACAAGAGGAAATCAGAACTACAAGCATGTATTCCCATCTTCTTTGCCCTATCTTTTGCTTATAGGAAAAGGATAAAGTGCTTTAAATTGTTGTTCTATATATGGCTACTTATCTAGGGAATTAGTATTTATCCGTAGATACCAAATTCTCCAAAACACCAAGGGAGAAAAGAACCAAGTTGGATAGTAAATCTAAAAAGTTCATCTTTATTGGGTATAAAGATGGTTTAAAGGTTTATAAGCTTTGGAACCTAGTAACAAGAATGGTTGTGTATAATTGAGATGTGGTGTTCAGAGAGGTGAAAGATGTTATTAAACATGAAGTCCCATGAAAGGAACCTGAGAAGATAGAGTTTGAGCTAAAGGAGGAAGAATCAGACTCTAAAGTAGAAGAGGAATCAAAAGATGAAGAGCCACAAACTCTAGTTGTAACAAGATTAGTTCGAGAAAGAAGGTAGCCAGAAAGGTATAGTCCATCTGCTTTCTGTTCAAATTTTTCTTTATCTATTACTAATGATGATCCTAGAACTATGAAGGAAGCAGTAGGTTCAGAGGATGGAAAACTTTGGAAGGAGGCCATAGTTGATGAAATCGCATCTTTGCGCAAAAATGAGGCTTGGTATCTAGTGGAGTTGTCGGTTGGAAGGAAACCCATTGGCAGCAAATGGGTATTCAAGAAGAAGACAAATGTAGAAGGAAAGGTGGAGAAATACAAAGCTCGGTTGGTAGCAAAAGGTTATTGCCAGGTGCCAAGAATTGATTTTGGTGATACTTTTTCTCTTGTTTCCAAGGTAGCTTCTATTATATTACTTTTATATGTAGTTGTTGCTTTTGATTTTGAGGTAGAAACGATGGATGTGAAGACAACATTTCTTCACGGGGATTTGGAGGAGGAGATCTACATGAAGCAACTTGAAGGCTTTGTGGTGAAGGGTAAGAAAGAACTAGTATGCAAGTGAAAGAAGTTTATGTATGGGTTAAAACAGTCACCAAGGATGTGGTATCAGAAATTTGATACATTTATATAGGGACTTGGCTTCACCAAAAAAAAGCAGATCACTAGGTGTATTTTAAATTAATTGGTGACCATGTTATTTATTTGGTCATGTATGTGGATGATATGTTGCTGGTTGGAAATGACAGAGAAATTATCCAAGATTTGAAGACCCAATTGTCCTCCAAATTCGACATGAAATATCTTGGTGTTGCAAACTATATTTTAGGCATGGAATTTAAAAGAGATCGGGTAAAGAGGAAGCTCTGGTTAAACCAGAGGAAGTATGCTGAGACAATACTATAGAGGTTTAATATGCAGGATAGTAAACCAGTGAAGGTTACTATTCCTGTAGGTGTGAAGTTATCTGTTGAATAGTGTCTCAAGGCACAAGAAGAGGAAGAGGACATGTCCCGTGTTCCATATGAAAGTGCAGTCAGTAGCTTGATGTATGTCATGGTCTATACTAGACCAGACATTGCACATGCAGTGGGAGTATTGAGCAGGTTTATGTAAAAACCAGGAAGGAGCACTAGACAACAGTGAAGCTGGTTTTCGGATATTTGCATGGCACTAGTGATTATGGTTTGTGCTACCAAGGAAGACTAGGATTGGATAAAGTGTTGCATATTTGTGGCTTTGTTGATGTAGACTAGGCTGGAGATCTAGATCAGAGAAGATCTACAAGTG
>APFE030276578.1:0-38990 GCA_000404065.3 Pinus taeda | reverse complement strand
TTGTCCCGCAAAACCTTTATCGTAGCTTCCCCTGACACATTCAACAATACTGAATCTGAGACACACAATTGTATTGTGTTTTTTTCCTTTTGATCCAACTTATTCCAGTCTTCATCAGACATTGTTGTTGGTTCTTTACCCAGATATACTACAATCCACTAATCTTTATCCACTCATAGATCCTCCATCTTGATTTTCCACAACTCAAAATTTTGACCATTAAATTTCTCAATCTCTATCTTTCCACTACTCATCGTCTTATTTCACCACAAGAATTGATCTCATAGATCTCCCACTAAACAAGGTGTACCACATGCCCGAGAAAAATACCTCAGTAGCAAAGGTGTCCCCTTGAAGCCAAAACAACTCTAACACCAAATGTAGGTTTTAACCCCATACATAAATTACCTGCATATGAATTCTAAAAACAGAAATAAACAATGGCGAGAGCATAAAACATAAAACAGATATACACAGAGATTTTCCCATGGATCCCAAAACCGGGAATACCAGATCGATTTTTCATTATGCTCCTTTCAATGTTACAATGCATATATATACATGTCGAAGCATCCATAAATCCCAATCCATTAACCCTGGATTAGAACATAACTGTAGTTGCCTTGACCAGATCTACAAAATACCATCGAAGGAAAGCCATCGTGCCCAAAACCATGTGTGAAATCCATGCACAAAACCACAGGTATGTCACCCACCTCATATAGGGTCCAGAAAAAAAAAAAATTGTGGCGCTACCCCAAACCTCGTAGAGGGAGGCTACTGCCCCCTTGTGACCCCCCCGCTGTGCCCAGCACAAAGAATATAACACAACCCAACAAGTATTGTTTTATCAATTCCACTTACCTTAACTATACTTTGGGAGTTGAATCATATCCTAGTAACTCTTCATCACATGTTTACCCCAGTGGACTAGTTAGCTTGGCTAAAATGTGGCAGGATGGTTTTTCAAGTAATCGATCTTGTAGAGATCTCCCCAAGTTGACTTCTCCCTCCTTGTTACAAATAACACCTCAATGTCACTCTAATGCATGAAGATGATGACTCCTTTAGGTTTAAGGCAACAGTATGACAACATGATCAGTCTCAAAAATCCAACCTTAATGCCATGGATGGTAGTAAATTTATTGGAGAGGTAAGGTACTTTAGGATTTACCATAATGGGGTTGAGATCCACATATGATGGAAGAATGAGCTCAAGGGAGAACAAGTGAGGTATCCAAGATAGAATCTGATACGGATCCATTTGGGTGCATCACTCCCATCATCCAGATCAGTGTTTTAGGGCTCATCAAACCCTAATTTCAGTTGCTACATGCCCTAAACAAGTTAACCTATTGAATGCCTCCTTCCTAAATAGTTTCTTAGCCTGAAGACACCCTGAAATGACTCCTTGAAGGACCACCATAGGTAGGCCCATGTGAGGGTGCTCTGCAGAGCACTTAGGCCCACTTTGACCTACACTAGGTGAGATTGAGCGAAATTTTCATAGGGTTTTGGGAATATTCCTTGGTTCTAGATCATTCTAGAAGAATCCCACCTCTTATCCCCTCCTATGATCTTGTTATATACCTAGGGGGGATAATATGGGGTACCAAGGGAGGTACACAAGGTAAAAATGTAATAATGGGATGGGCCATAGTAATAAATAAGGTGGTTAACCCATATCATGTAAGGGACCACAAGCAGTTAGTAATAATGTAATGGGCCCATGGTATTAATGGATGGTATGAGGGAACCACCTTCAGGAGGTAATGAATCATGGGTATTGCATGTATGAGGCGCACTATAGTGAGGCATACGAGACGTCCACCATGTTGATCTGATTGATTCGTCATAGATTAAATATTGTCAAGGATTATTGTATGTACAAGCATATGGCTTGTGGAGTGTTCTCCTTCCTTAAGGAGTGAATGTATGGTGTTGCCCTAACTTAAGGGTTTGATATCAATAAAGAAGCATTTCTATCTTATTTCTTGGGTTTATTTCTAGTATCATATCAGATCTATAATATTTCCGGTTTAGATCCATAACAAGTTGTATTAGAGCTACAACACATGGTATTAGAGCACGTGGAAATTGGATAGTGTAAGGATCCATTAAACTCTTATTCTCTTATTCCTTCCTCCATGGAAGCTAACTCTAAGTTTGGAAGGCCATTCCATACCCTCATTTATGACAAAACCTCCTCCATCTTCCTATAAATTGAGCACTCATCTATTGATCAAGGGCTATACATTCATGAATTATAAGGAGATAATGTTAGTTTGAAAACTGAGACTATTGTAAGTGTCGTTATGCTACCGGAATGTCATGCTTTTGATGTTATGTGGACGAGATCCAAGCTGGAGGAGTGACTTTGTATCAGACATGATGGTTGTAATTCCTTCTTCTATTCAATAAATTATTTGAACCTTTTTCCCATATGTTTGTATTGATATATGATGCTTATATGTGTGTGAATGTATCTGATTCCATTTACTTGTATTCAATAGATCATTTTCTTTGATCGGTTCTTTGTCTTATGTTTATGTTTACAGGTACTTCTCAAGAATGTTAAGTATGGGAAGGAGCCACAAGATCGATACAAAGGAGACAAGAGGAAATCAGAACTACAAGCATGTATTCCCATCTTCTTTGCCCTATCTTTTGCTTATAGGAAAAGGATAAAGTGCTTTAAATTGTTGTTCTATATATGGCTACTTATCTAGGGAATTAGTATTTATCCGTAGATACCAAATTCTCCAAAACACCAAGGGAGAAAAGAACCAAGTTGGATAGTAAATCTAAAAAGTTCATCTTTATTGGGTATAAAGATGGTTTAAAGGTTTATAAGCTTTGGAACCTAGTAACAAGAATGGTTGTGTATAATTGAGATGTGGTGTTCAGAGAGGTGAAAGATGTTATTAAACATGAAGTCCCATGAAAGGAACCTGAGAAGATAGAGTTTGAGCTAAAGGAGGAAGAATCAGACTCTAAAGTAGAAGAGGAATCAAAAGATGAAGAGCCACAAACTCTAGTTGTAACAAGATTAGTTCGAGAAAGAAGGTAGCCAGAAAGGTATAGTCCATCTGCTTTCTGTTCAAATTTTTCTTTATCTATTACTAATGATGATCCTAGAACTATGAAGGAAGCAGTAGGTTCAGAGGATGGAAAACTTTGGAAGGAGGCCATAGTTGATGAAATCGCATCTTTGCGCAAAAATGAGGCTTGGTATCTAGTGGAGTTGTCGGTTGGAAGGAAACCCATTGGCAGCAAATGGGTATTCAAGAAGAAGACAAATGTAGAAGGAAAGGTGGAGAAATACAAAGCTCGGTTGGTAGCAAAAGGTTATTGCCAGGTGCCAAGAATTGATTTTGGTGATACTTTTTCTCTTGTTTCCAAGGTAGCTTCTATTATATTACTTTTATATGTAGTTGTTGCTTTTGATTTTGAGGTAGAAACGATGGATGTGAAGACAACATTTCTTCACGGGGATTTGGAGGAGGAGATCTACATGAAGCAACTTGAAGGCTTTGTGGTGAAGGGTAAGAAAGAACTAGTATGCAAGTGAAAGAAGTTTATGTATGGGTTAAAACAGTCACCAAGGATGTGGTATCAGAAATTTGATACATTTATATAGGGACTTGGCTTCACCAAAAAAAAGCAGATCACTAGGTGTATTTTAAATTAATTGGTGACCATGTTATTTATTTGGTCATGTATGTGGATGATATGTTGCTGGTTGGAAATGACAGAGAAATTATCCAAGATTTGAAGACCCAATTGTCCTCCAAATTCGACATGAAATATCTTGGTGTTGCAAACTATATTTTAGGCATGGAATTTAAAAGAGATCGGGTAAAGAGGAAGCTCTGGTTAAACCAGAGGAAGTATGCTGAGACAATACTATAGAGGTTTAATATGCAGGATAGTAAACCAGTGAAGGTTACTATTCCTGTAGGTGTGAAGTTATCTGTTGAATAGTGTCTCAAGGCACAAGAAGAGGAAGAGGACATGTCCCGTGTTCCATATGAAAGTGCAGTCAGTAGCTTGATGTATGTCATGGTCTATACTAGACCAGACATTGCACATGCAGTGGGAGTATTGAGCAGGTTTATGTAAAAACCAGGAAGGAGCACTAGACAACAGTGAAGCTGGTTTTCGGATATTTGCATGGCACTAGTGATTATGGTTTGTGCTACCAAGGAAGACTAGGATTGGATAAAGTGTTGCATATTTGTGGCTTTGTTGATGTAGACTAGGCTGGAGATCTAGATCAGAGAAGATCTACAAGTGGGTATGTGTTTAACCTATTTGGAGGTGCAGTCAGTTGGATGAGTAAGAAACAATTTGTAGTGGCACTATCAACTACAGAGCCAGAATACATGGCAACCACTCATGCAAGCAAGGAAGCAGTTTGGTTGTAGATATTTTGTTCAAGTATGGGGTTAGTACAAGGAGCTATAAGGTTAGACTGTGACAGCCAAAGTGAAATTTTCTTGGCAAAGAACCATGCTTATCATTCAAAGACAAAGCACATTGATGTTTAGTATCACTTTATGAGGGATATGATAGAAGATAAAAAGGTGTTGCTAGTAAAGGTGGACTCTTTGAAGAATACTGTAGATGCATTGACAAAATCTGTGAGCTCTGAGAAGTTCTCTTGGTGTAGAGAAACAATGGGCATTTCAGCACTGGATAAATGACTAAGCTCTCTTGTGGCCCCCTGTGGAAATAAAATAACAAGTGGGAGAATGTTGGGTTGTTCTACATTGTTTCCATGACTAGCCCATGTAGTTTACGGGGGGGTTAGAGGGGGGGTGGAGTCCCCCCTCCTTCGTTGCTCCAACTACATAGCGGGGGGCTCACAGGAGTTTTGAGGGGGGGTGCATCATGCACTCACGGATGAAACTACACCTGTGCAAGTTAAAGATCCATCCCAACAACTAAAAGAGAGCAGACATGGTGAGCAGTGTTGGGGATCACATGCAAGGGATTAAACAATGTGCATGTCATTGTGCGAATGCATGCAATCCAACCCATTCAACATACTCACCAAGGCGAAGACCAAAAGAAGTTATCCCTCCTCTACAGGGTCCAGGGCAACACCTCGGGGAATTTTTTTCTTTTGGGCCCTGTATTAGGTTGGGCAGACCTACCTAGGGAGAGAGAAAGAATAGATTATTTTTGCATTTTAGTAGTCCATGATCCATAGGCCTCACTTCTTTGTACTTGTATCCATTTTCCATTAGAGAGAGAGCAAAAAAACCTCACCTTTAAGCTAGATTTTCTCTCGAAATGGCTTCCTAGGTTATATATGTGTTCATTTTTGGTTTTATAGTTTTATTTCACTATTCTCTATTTTCCAAATAACTAGAGTTTGAATGGTTATGCAATAAATAATAATTAATAGATAGACAAATCTAAGGATAAATAATCCCTCATAGTGTAGATTTCAATTTTTATAACATATTTTAGTACATATGTTGTGATGAATTGTCCAATGAAATATCCACGATATTTTATGAATCGATGATTGAAGGAGGGACACAAACAATGGATGGATCATCTGACTCACCAACAAAATCCTTAGAAATTTGACATTGGTTATTAATGTTAAGTGAAGCTTCCAATGAAATAACTACAACCTAGAAAATAAATCCTTTGAAAAACTCAGTGAACATGAATGGGTTGAAGCAAATACATTTGTTGGCAAATATTCACAATGAGGGAATATGAAAAAGCTTATATCCAAGCTTCATTATAAGGCTACCTAAGATGTTGTAGAATTAATTAAGACTCCACCAATGGTGAAGAGAAACATACTGAACCTACTCAACTTAATATGTGATGCATTGTTAGAATTATGTTGTTTAACAATTACAAGATGGTGTATGGAAATTCCAAAGAATAACTAGTTAATGATGTATTAGAATTAGATACATTCATATTGATCATAGCTAACTCAGTGTAGTGGTTTTGTTAGAATGATCTAATCTAACAAATATCATGTGAATCCAAGATGAAAATTGAACTAGGAAAAGATAAAGGAAACTAAATTCATTCCATGGTGGATGATAATGTTGAAGTGGATGTAAGGAATAATTAAATAGTGTACCAAAGATAAGGTTCTACAAGAATGCAAAGAAAATAGAGAAGGAGATGACAATGTATATCTTTTGTTGATGTAGTTCTACAATGTTTTGTAAACCTCATTTCTAAGCTTACTTTGTAAAGAAGTGTTGTAGATGGAAATAAGTTCTAGCTATGTGTTTTGATCCATAAATTGTTTTTTGATTAGTGAAATATAAGTCTTGATATCCAATTGAAATGAATGTAAGATTGATACGAATGCATATTATATCCAAACTACTTTCCCAGATATCTGGTGATCACAATGTAAGTCACCCATGTATCTTGGTAGATGGAAGTATGTCCATAGGATGGCTAAATAATTTTTATTCATGCTCATATTAATGTTAGGCCTTGGAGTATAATAGGTTATTAGTTAATATGAGGTATTAGTGGTATGATTGGTTTCTAGATGGTATATGATGACATTTATTTAGGTGAAGGGAGGAGCATGGACACTTTCTGAGGTGGAAGTGAGTTGTACTTGTCTTTCTTACCAAGTGTTGATTGTAGGATGAAGCTTTGAAGAGGAATTATGAGTTTGTAGTAAGGAGGACATATAGGTAACCACCTCCCACCCCCTTAGGAATCTTAGGTTACAAGTGGGTTACATTTTCATTTTAACCTAACCTCCAAGGTCTGTTATGAAGATGGGATTACAAATTATCTCCCATCACTAGGTCCAAAAAACTCAAAACTAATACCATCATTTCTTTCAAGGTTCTGAGATATTTCCAACAATATAATTTTATCTCAATATGACTTTGTAGATTGTCAACTATGCTCATTATAATTTTTCTAATAGGAAGGGTCCACATTAGTCCCTAGATATTTGAATTACACCCATGTGGCCTAACTCATGTGGCACTGTTTCAACCACATACCTATCCATTGAGTCGCATTCATTGTTGTGTGCCACCCTAAGCTATGAAACTACCACAACCAAACAATTGGTAGTGTGAACCCCACCAACAATGGTTTTTAATTTGAGGAGGGGGGGATCAATTAATATCATTTATCAATTACAAATAGGCAGTCTAGCATTAAACCCAAATCTTCCCTTTGCTTGTTATCCATTGACCACAAGCCCCCCCCGCCCTAATCAATACCAATCATGTATCGTTATGGCAAACTTCCACTTTCTTCCTCTGAAAATCCTGATGGCACAAAATCCTGCAAGCTTGATAGGGTCCACCCCTAGGTCACCTCACCCCAAGCCATGTCATCTCAACATCAGGCTCTCATCCTTCCCTCTGATACTCAACCCCCAATTGGATGTTGTCGAGGTATGAAGTTCGAGATTTGACAACATCCATCCATTGTAATCTCTTGAGGGGTTTTGTTAGACATGTAGGACTATTAGTATTTAAAATGTTTTTTAAGACATGTAGATAGAAAGGGGGAATGAAAGTGAAGAAGCCATGGCTATGGATGGGAAGGGAGAAATTTTTGTTCTAATCTTTGAATCTTATAGTTGTATCTTACAATAGCATACTTAAAGAAAACAAAGGAGGAAACCCTAATTTTATTAATCAAGATGATTTGAAACGTGCCCACTATGACAAGTACATTAGGACCTTCCCAATGTATATTTGTTTAAAAGTAAATCAATACCAACTTGGCTTGATCAATTTTGACACGAGCACATGTTTTCCAAGTGATTTACCATCAACTAAAATAGGAAATGTAATAGCAATTCCAATGCAAGCTTACATTTCAATGGGGCATTGATTCAATAGTAAAGAACAATCCATTGTTTCTATTTAGTAAGTGTCCTTTGTCTAGTGACAATGTAGCTGGTCTAGGTGAAAGTCCAAAATGATTTTCGTTAAACATTTATCCTTGTTGTGATATTTTAGCTAATTGTATCTAGGTACAAGTCCTATATACTTCAGTGAAATATCTATGCTTATTTTGGGATTCTAGATAAGTTTGATCCATTCTAAGTGATAAATTACAACAGAACGTTCAAAAGAATATTAAATTCTAAAGTATAGTTGATAATAATTAAAAACCATAAACCAAACTTCTTACTTTAATTGATAAGAAACATGATTCCTCACTCATATAAACCTAGATTTGGAACTATGAAAAAAATACCCTGAAATTCAAACTTTATTGTGGAGATATACATCAAATTAAGAAAAAAGAAGTAGAGAAGGTATGATAAAAATAGGAAAATAGGCACAAGAATATTTAAGAGAGGAAAATATTCATTTGACATCAGAGTTGCATACCTTCCATGAATTTTCCTAGAGTTACACAAACCCATATCCTTTCAACAACATGTAACCCTATCAACAACAACCTAGTAATGCAATTTGCATTCACCTCTCTACATATATGGCTAATCTTGAATCAACCTCTACACTTCCTGGAGACTTGGTTGAGCTATAGTATGGTTATATTGCAATGTTCACCTATTATATGTATAAAGTTTCTCCTACTATGCACACCCTAACAAACAATTGGGACTAAAAGAACTTGTCAAATTTAATCCATAATCAATTTACAGAGAGTAATATTTAATCATAGGATGCTTCCTTATTTTTTATAACAAGAAAACAAATCACATATATGTATTTATGCTAATGTTAAGGGTATAAATGTCCTTGATGCAAATGATATACTAAATCTTGATTGTAGAATTCATCCATATTAATAATAAATTTGATCAATAAGTTGTCTCACCTCCTTAAATGCTAAAGTAAGCATACACTTTGAATAAGGTTTGTGCATTTGTCCCAACATGTATTTAGGTGATCATGCACTACTTGTGTCTAATAATACATGAACCATCTCAATATGCTACAAAACATGCACAATAATATGCTATAGAAGATTATCCATCTTTGCTAGGTTGTAGAAAGTAGCAAGGACATTGGGGAAAGTCGCCACTATAACTCACAATAAGGTAGTAAACTTCAACCTCCCTATTGTAGGTTCAGCCAAAGGAATGTGTAGAATTGAAGTAACAAGCCCCTTCCATTCGTCATAGGAGATGTAACAAAGTTGATTCCTTGATGTTGCCCCCCATTATAGTCATTCAACCTTGCTATAATTTTCCTAATGCCTCACAATATCCTCTAAGAGAGTAGAAACCTAAATCCTAAGATCAAGTGCACTTCCTATTGAAAAATAAAGGGAAATATCAATTATATCAATCTGCATGTTCAATATACCCTATCATATCTACAATAGCAAAGAATATGAACATGAAAGTGACCTTAAGAAAGCCATTAATTCTTGGAAAAACAACTATGGAAGTTATGGAATAAAAGCACATATTTGGTCAAGATGCTTCCTCTTGGCTTGCTCCATTTCCCTTCAAGTTAGCTTTGTGAAGTGATATTATAGAAGGGTGGCCGACAACGTATTTCTTGCAAATACCTTATATATGTAGAGATACATCCTCCTACACCTTGTGTATGTGCCTTCAAACCCTTATACAATAAGAGTATCCTTGATCATTGGGAGGAAGAATAACCCTCCTTAGATATGGTAGATGTGGTTTGTTATTGTTGATGCATGGAATAATGGAACTCTTGGACCATGGTTGTAGAGGGAGGGAGGAGGGCCACAAGCAAATGGCTTGGTAAGAATTGAGGTAAGGTTTTGTGTGTTGTTTATTAATTTTGGCTCATGGTAGTGGCACATGAGCCTCATGAAAAGTTGAGGCATGCATGAGTTCAAGTGCTTTATTATTTTAATTGTTTACTTTATTTAACATTTAAAAAAGTTAATAATATTTTTTTTAATATATTCATATAAGGGCTAATATTTTTTTTTTTATTAATCACATTGTTTTTATAATTTTTTTATTATCATTATTTTAAAACATTAATTATAATATTTGTGTACCTAAATTTAATTTAAATCAATATTAATTAATTAACTAATGAAATGGACTAATTAAGATGAATTAATTACAAAAGGGGATAATTAATTATTGTTAATTAAAAAAATACTTGGTTAAAATTATAAGACTAATATTATTTTTTTCTTCATAAAAGAAATCCATATTTCAATTCATATTTAAAAGAAAATACATTTCTCATATACACATGTAAGTGTGCATTCACTTGGATCTGCTTAGATCCGTGATTGGCTAAGAAATAAAATAGTTACATATGTTAGTAAATCATAAAAAAACGTTCTTCCAACAAACTCGTAAATAAAAATAGAACTAGAAAATAAAAGTAACTATAATATAAGGGGGGAGATCAAGTCATGTAGTCGCTTATCTTCCTGTTCTTTCCTTTCTTTTTCTGAGCATATTGCCAATCCCCAACTTTGGGTTCCACTGGAACTAAAGCCACGTTATTAAAATATGTCTCTGGGAGAATCTCTTTGTTCGAATCAGATATATTCAAGATGTTGAGACACTTTGTTCCCACAATGCCATCCTCTTTGTGTAAATATGTCTCTGGGAGAATCTCTTTGTTCGAATCAGAGCTATTCAAGATGTGGACACACTTTGTTCCCACAATGCCATCCTCTTTGTGTACCAAATTTATCTATTGATCCTTCTCTTGCTTTTTTGTTAAACCTATCCATACTTCACATTGTCTTTGTCTTCTACATCAGATAACAATGGATCTAAGAATTTCCACCCCTTTCGCTTGTGCACCTTTTTCTTTTTAGTGTCCTTTTAAGCCTATGAGAAAGAATTTTGAAGATGTCCCATTTGAAAATAAAATCGACATCTAAATGTCATATTCTCATAGTCTAATGATTAATACCATTGAAAATTTTGATGTTTCAAGATTATATGATCTGGTAAGCCTTTGCTGAGGTATATTTTTACACATATTCTAGCAATGATAAGAATACATTTCTTTGTTATTTCCATGTCGCTCTTTTTGAAATTGCCCAAAGTATTCTCAATGCCCTCTAAAACCTTGTAGTGCCAAAAAGGAAGAGTCTCACCCAAACTGGTAGAGTTATTACAACCATATTTGTTGCATCGAATTCCCAAAACCATGGAGTAATAAAGATCCATGCTCTACCCCAAAACCATGGCCTTCATTTAATGCAAAATCAGATCCTCTTGTGTGATAAACTGTATAATGAAAAAAACCATTGCGGCATAAAAATTTGTCAAAATCGGTTGGCTAAGTAGAGTAAACCCACTAATGCAAGTATTCTGTTTGGGCCAAAAGCCATTAAATTTTCAAATAACCACCTTAGAATGCATAACTGAGAATAAAGAATTTACTTCTAGAATATTTACTTCCAAGGTGGGGGTTTTCTCCATTTGGTCAACAATTTAAGGACTTGGTATGTTTTGCATCTAATCTATTAGGGATGGAGGCTTCCCATTCACAACCTCTTTAAAAAAGGGAGATGTTCCTATAGTTTTCTTGGAGATTGAAGCTCCAGATTTGGAGGACCATCCTCTCAGTCTTGTGTTTAGGGTTACTATTGAGTTTCTATTGATATTGTAATCTTAGAGCTAGTAATGTTCATTGAGAACCTTTCCCTCATATAGTATATAGTATATCTTAGTGATGTACAAGAATACCCCATTTTTTTTCTATGCATTTTTTTAAAAATAAAACATAGTCTTGACTTCTGATCCATACTATGTATTTCATTCCTTTCATTTTTTTTTTATGAAAATCTAGAAATGTATTTTCTCTAGATTTTTCCCTTTGATCAAGCAACTTAAACTCTAAAGAGAGAGTCGAGACATGTCGTGGGAATGTATGAATACTCTTTGCCTAGAATTCAAAGCATAATTTTTTATTCACACTAGAATGGGATAAGGTCACATAAAAATACCTATTTGATCACGCCAAAAGCATGGGTCGCAGAGAGTCCCATCCCTAACGAGCAGACATAGAGAACTCGGACCCCAATTTGGCCCTAATGCAGCAAAAAAAAACCAAAATTCCTGTCACTTGCAATGATGCTCCCTTCTTTGTGAGTGTGACTGAAGCATTGCCCTCTAGAAAATACAAACCCAATATGAAAATAATAAAATAAATTAGTTTTCAAATTAATAATGAGAATTATATCAATAATCAATTAATTAAAGAATAAAATGTAGGGAAATTAAAAGAAATTAATTATTAAAAATAGTTAGCATGGATATTTTGTCCATGGGCTCTTGGATAGAGTGTGAAGGGGTGATCTGGTAAGACACTCCTTGATGTGAAGTCACTGGTTAGATTCTCTGCCCCAATGAGGGCAATATATTGGACAATAAGACGAAAAAAAATAATAAGTATATTTTGATTTAAATAATATTTATATATATTAAGGACCAGAGAAAAAGAATAAAGAAAATAAATGATTAAGACTCCATCAAATAAATAAATAAAAGAAAGCATATGATTAAAATGATTAACAATAAATAAATTAAAAATTAAATAAAACTAATGAAATTCACATTAATAATGAAAATAATATTAATAATTTTAAATAAACAAGAAATTAAAAAGGGAATTTTAAAATAACATATAAAGAATAAAAGAGGAATTTGTTTTTTAGAGGACGAAATAAATAATTATTAATGAAAATAAAAGTAAAATAAATTAATTAATAAAAATTAAACTAATAAAATATTTAATGGATCTAAACAAAAATGTAGAAGGGATTAAACCAAATTAAAAAATGGTAGAATAAAATAGATAAAATAAATAAGATAAACAAATCAATAAATTTAGTGAGACACGTGATGGATAACATACTTCGAGGATCTTCTCTATTGAAATTATCTAAGTGGTTTTCAATTTCAAGAACTTCCATGATAATGTGAATGTGAGTATAGTAAAAAAGAACATAGGCCGTCATTTTTTTGGCTCACATTCATAAGATATTGTATTAGTTTAATTTTTATTAATTAATTTATTTTACTGTTAATAATTATCTATTTTCTCCTCAACAAATTCCCTCCTCTTTCATCTTAATTTTTTACACGTTTATTTTTAAATCCCCTTTTATATTCCCTGTTTTTTTAAATTATTAATATTCTTTCATTATTAATAAAAATTTATTATTTTTATTATTTTTTTTAATTTTCTTTCATTGTTAGTCATTTTTCATTATATGTTTCTTTGTTGTTTTGATTGACTCTATCCCTTTTTTTCTTTATTAATTTTGTCATGTTCCATATAATATATCAATAAGCCTTGTTAATTTTTCATTTTTTTTTTTTTCAGCTTTTTTATTTTTAATTATTGATTATTGTTATTATTTTATATAATTTGAAAATTAATTGGATTTTTTAATTTTTATTTCTTTTCCAAATCTATAATTTTGTTATTATTTTTTTGTCAATTTTTAAATCAAATTAATTTTTATTTGATTTAACTTTATTATGTAAATCTTATTTATTATTCTTATTATTAATTAAAATCATTTTATTTTAAAAAAATATTATTATTTTTATTAATTAATTTTTATTTATTTATTTCTTTTTTTAATTGATTTTTAATGGTTGTTTTGAATAATTTCATTATTTTTCCTTAATAACTAGTTCATTTCTTTTTTATTTAAGGTTAACCAACAATCACATGTTATCATTCAATATTCTTTGGTCCCTGATGATGGGTGGAGGGTCCACGTGAAATACTGGACAAGATATTAATCTTGTACACAATTTCATTCGGAAATCTTCTATAAATATGAATAACTATGGAAATCTTCATTCTATTTAGAAAAAATATGGTTTCTTGAGACCATGCATAGATTTTAGGGATTTGGATTGAGTCATACTGAAGGATAGGTACCCAATACCTCGAATAGATGATCTTTTGATAAAAGAAAGGGAGAAATTGTTTTCTCAAAAAATGATCTATGATTAAGATATTGCCATTTAAGGGTTAAGGAGGGTGACATTCTTAATACTTTCTTTTGAGTTTGGTTTGGGCAATATGAGTTCACATTATTGTTGTTTTTTTCACCAATGCACCATTATATTAAAGAACCTCATGAATGGCATATTCCATAAATATTCGGACCACTTTGTATAGGTATTTGTAGATGACATTCTCATATATTCTAAAAATGAAAGGGAAAATGAGGTGCACTTGTGGATTGTGTTGACATGATTAAGGGAGAACAAGTTGTATGGGAAATTGTCAAAGTTCTTTCTCTTTTAGAAAGAGATTCACCATCTTGGCCACATTATTTAGGAGGAGGGATTTTGGTTGACTGAGAAAATGTGAAGTCCATAATGGATTTTCCAATGCCGAAATAATGCTCATGAGGTACAGAGTTTTATGGGGCTAACAAGTTAATACTGGAGGTTTGTGGAATAGTTCTGAAAGATTGTGAAACCAATCATTGCACTACAATGCAAAGGAATTGGGTAAAAGTATATAGAAAAATGCAACGCTACGTTCATTGAGCTCAAAATATTAATAACGAATGCATCAATCCATCGAGTGTAAAATATGGATAAGAACTTCACAGTCTACAAAAATGTTTTTAAATGAATGTTAGGGGTTATGTTAATGCAATAAGGGGGTCTAAAAATTCTATGCTTATAGGAAGTTTAAGAAGCATGAGCAACCTTACACTACACATAGCTTAGAATCAATAGTGATGATGTAAGATTTAAATCTTTGGGGGAATGACCTCATTAGGAGAAGATTTGATCTAAAGACTAAACATAAAATCATGAATTGTATCTTCACCCAAATGTATCCGAATGCTGAAAAAAGGTGACAAAGTGAATTCTTGAGCATGTATGATTTTGGGATTTCATACATCAAGTGAAAGGAGAATGTGGTGGTTGATGCATTAATTAGAAGACCACATAGCTTCTCCTAGTACCTTTAAGGGTAAATTTGAGGTAGCATGTGGTAGAAAAATTCTTTGGAGATTTTGGTATTTGAAGGTCAGATTATCATTCTAGAATGTGAAGGAAATAAGACAAAAGTTTGAGGGATATTTCATTGAAGCAAATGGGTTATTAATATTTCAAGGAAGGATGTATATCCTTGAGGGTGGAGACATATGAAGAACTATCCTCGAGGAACCCCCATATAACACTTTATTGTGGCATGAATAAGATGTAAGCAAACATGCAAAAGCTTTTCTTTTGGGCATGCATAGAGCATGGCATAGTCCATCTTGTTGCTAAGTGTATTGAATGTTAGAAGGTCAAGGTTTTCCATAAGCACCTATTAGGATTCATGGAATTACATGTCATTCCTATTTCAAAATGGGAAGTCTTCTCTATGGATTTTTTGTGGGTTTTCCATTCATGTCGCAAAGGCACAATGCCATCCTAGTTGTAGCTAATTAGTTAATTGAAAGTTGCTACTTCATCATAGTT
This sequence comes from Pinus taeda, assembly GCA_000404065.3. NCBI lineage: Eukaryota > Viridiplantae > Streptophyta > Pinopsida > Pinales > Pinaceae > Pinus > Pinus taeda. Next base: position 23,569 of record APFE030276578.1, on the reverse strand, counting down.
ATATATGCATATGATGTCATTGATGTGGTTCAAGAGTTTATAAATGAAGTTTTCTAGTTGAATGGATTACCCACAAAGATAATTTCTAATAGAGAATCTCAATTTACATCCAAGTTTTGGACAAGATTATAGTCAACACTAGGAAATCACCTAAACATGAGCACTACATATCATCTAGAAACATATCAGGTAATTGAAAGAGTAAATTAGGTTAAGGAAGTCATTCCTAAAATATATGTAAAGGATAACCAAATCAATGGGAGATGTGTTGGGCACAACACAACTTGATCCAGTTTTGGTCAAAGAATCCACATTTTGAGAAGCGAAGTGCGCAGAGCCTGCGAAATTCAATGTCTAGGGGCTTTGGGATGGGTCAAAGCCCCTTATTTTGTAATGAGCATCGGGTGTAATTCATTGTTTTGTTGGATTCGTAGTATGTGGACCATAGTTTTGTAGTAATGGAATATATATAAGGAGATGTAATACTTTGTCAAGAATAGCTAAGTAATAGATGAATTAGTCATATTTTTTGTCTTTAGTATGTATTTTGGGCCTTAAGGGAAGGCTTCATAATTGAGCACGTGGAGGCCTGGAAGAGTCTACAACTGAGTACACATACCACCTGTAGTTGGGTGCGCAGGTCAAAGAAGTGTATGTATTGAAAGATCCATATTAATAAAGAAGAAGAGGATTTGGAGAAGTCTCATGTATCTGTGTTCATTATTTGTGTTTATACACACTGTTATGCATGCATTTTGTTGAATTATGCGAAGGAATACATGTTATACTATTCTCTGTTATGTTTATGTGATAGGTGAAAATATGTGAAGTAAATCATCAACGTGAATCTATTTATGTATGAGAAGTTGTAGATAGGTATAAAACATAAGTAAACACACAGATGCCATAATGCGTATATCCCTCTGGCTACAGAAACCTAGTTTTATAACCTCCCATAAGCACTTCGGTTGAGACTGTGATCTACTTTCAGGTCGTTGCTGAAAGGGCCAGTGGTTGAGGGTTTTGTTGGTGCATAGTACACTTTGAACCTGGGTCAAGCCCTCTTAAACCAACAAATGGTTCCATTTCCAAGTTCAGGATCTATTTGAGGGATATGTTTTGGTGTCTGTCGAAGAAGGAAATCCAAGAGTGGATTGAACAAAAAAAGCCTGAATTTGCAGTTCAGGAAAACAAAAATTTATGTTTGTCAACTGAAGCCTAGTTGTAGAAGTATCTCTATACAGAACAACATGATATCTTCTTCACGACATTTGCTAATGAACTATATGAATGGTTATCAATGTTGACTGAGCATAAGACTTGTTTTAAGGGAGATGAATTTAAGGAATTGAATCCTGAATTGATACAATGACTCATGATTACTAACAACAGTATCTCACGAGTGGTTGATTTTTTGGATTGGCAATATCTTGGCAGGATTTATTACTGAATTCGTAATAGACATGACTGTATCTTACAATGAAGCTAAGCGAAGATTTTTCAAGGGTTTGTGAGGTAAGTACTTGAACTCTTTGAAGTTGCAGATTAAAATTCTTTTATGTGAAAATGGCGTACTATGAATGCAGTCAGATTAATGTTTGGACAAAGAAGGAATAAGTTTGAACTAGGACCAGGATCTATGCAAAGTGGGAAGCGATATAGAGTAGAGCACAAACCAAAGAAATTTATTGAGAATAACTATAGTCCCTTGTTAGGTGGGTTTGAGAGTGAAGAATAAGGAAGTAATCCTGCAACCCCTAGGCATTCCCCCTCCCATCCTAAAGGTGCATCAAATTTAGGAGTCAACAAACATCAGGGTGTCTTTAGGATTCCCCATCCATCTACTCCCCTTACCCCCCATCCCCTCCCCATAATTCCCCTACACCAGCTCCCCCTCCCCCTCCACCTAACCCCTCGAGAAGAAAATTGGTCGATGAAATTAAGCTACATATCTTTAAAGGACTTGGATTGAAGGATCTTGACCAGTTCTATTTTGTAGCTGATGCAGTACAGAAAGCAAGACAAATCACTGAAGAAGATGTAAACAAGGTGCATCTCATCACGAAGCTGCAGGAAAGAGCGTTGACATGGTACACGAAGTACTTTGTGACTAATTTGGCTACTTTGTTGGATGATATTCAGAAAGCGCTGGTATCAAAATTCAAGAAGATGAAGTCAAAATAAAAGTGCATCATAGGGCTAAAGGAAATCAAATAGTCAACTATTGAGTCTGTTAGGGAGTTGGATCAACAATTCAAGGTATTAATGGGGCAAGTAAACTTTAAGATACCCCCAAAACAACATAAAGAGTGGTTTATAGCTATGTTACTTGTTAGAAAATTATATATTACAGAGCAATGGAACACATAAAATATTGCAAAAATATAAAAATAGAAAACACATAAAACAAGAGAGACACAGATATACGTGGTTCACCCAGTTTGGGCTACGTCCATGGAGAAACAGCTAGTCCTTCTTTTTATATTATCTAGCAAATTGAAGAGATACAACCTACAACAGATCCACTATAACACCCTCTTCTCTCTCAATCTCCTCTCTCTTCCTCACTTAGAATATAGATCTATATAGACATAATACAATTCCCTCATATATAGCGAGGGGTTGCCTTCTGGGGCAAAAAACCCTAAATTAAACATAAATTCTACTATCCGATTGTCCGCCTAGTGAACAACCCAGATTGACTATGAAATTACAACATTTTACAAGGCAAATTTACATCTATTCTTAGCTTCAGGGGCGTTACCCCCGAACCCCCGCTGGCCCACGGACCCCTCAGCCGGGGGGGATCAGCCCCCCCACACCCCCCTACATGGAGGGGTGTACAGTCTTCCTAGGGTATACATCCAGCTGAAACCTTTGAATACAAAAGATAATCAGGCTCCACACCCAACATTACTGCCACATATCAGGTTACCCTTGGTGCAGCAGAAGATCGCGACTCAAGTTGAATCATTGGAGACTGCAATGAAGATGGAAGCTTCACCGATCGGAGATAATCATGTAGGAGTTAGCAGATTCAAAGTCAGCTAGCAAATTTGGCCTTGTAATTGAAAGATCTCAAGAACGGTAAAGAAACCAGATCAAAAGTATGGTGTACAAAATGCAAAGCAGAGGTCCATTATAAGGATCAATGCCCAATGTTCAGAGATTATTTGGAAAGTGGAGCACCTAATCCAGTGAACTGAGGATGAATTTTGTGGTGTGATATTTGTAGAATGATATGCCAACATCGCTCTAAATATTTATATTTATTACATAAGTACATACATACCCCAAAGAAATTTTTTTGCAGCTTTTGTAAATCAATAGGCCATGATGAGATAAATTGTTGAAGTTATGACTTGATGATGGAGTGCACTATTGATGCTTATAGACTGCAAGATGAAGGACATACACATGAGGAGTGAGGCAAACATGTTGGTTGAGGAGGTTTCCAAGGATGAGGATGAGGAAGAGGAGAGGGGTTGGTTGAGGATGTGGCCAAATTATCTGTTATAACTATGGACGCGCAGGAAACTTCGTAAGAGACTGTCATAACCCTACAACAACCTGCAACTACTGTAAGTCTTTTGATCATGTGATAGAAGAATGTCCCATCCTTATCATGAAGATGCAAGAGAAAAGGAACCAAAAGTCCACAACAAATCTTCAAATGATGACCATTGAGCCAAGGAAGGATGAACCGTGCATCAAAATTGTAACAAGAACTGAAGCTGCAACTGGAGATGATAAATTTGATGGGAAAAAGGAAGTTGAAGATACATGGGTAAGAAAAGCTACTAAAAAAGCCCCTTCATTTGATATTCATAAGGAAAAGAAAGTATTCATGGGGTAAGCCGAAGATTTATGGATGATGGAACTTCTACCTCTATTGTGCAGCCAACATAGAAGAATAAATGTGAGATAGTACCAGCTGCGACATAAGATGTGGATCTCGATATTTTGAAGTATTTTATGCAAACTTGCATGAAGCTGTTAAGAAACTAGGAAGTTGTAGAAGGATTGCAAGAATCGATAAACTCTTGTGCTTCTAAGGAAGTACCACAGAGTGAGATGCATGTAGTAAACAACCTACATTGACACAAGAAGAGGCCTGGAAAAAAAATGAGGCTTACTGCACATATTGGAGAATATGATATGGATAAGGTTATCCTAGATTTAGGATCTGATGCCAACATATTGTCAAAGTAGACTTGGGAATTGATGGATAAGCTAAAGTTCCAATGGTCACCAATCCATCTAAAGATGGCGAACCAATAGAAGATTGTTCCTCTTGGAAGATTTTTAGGTATCATGGTAAACATTGATGGAGTGTGCACTACTACTGATTTTGAAGTGATCGAAATCGTGGATGATAGTAATCCCTATCATCTGTTGCTTGGATTGGATTGGGAATTTGCTAACATGGCTATAATTAACTTGAACAAAAGGAAAATGATATTTTAAAGCAAAAATGTGAGAGTCATTTTTCCATTAGATCCATCAAAAGGAGCGAGGTATATTGAACTTGTTAAAGAGGAGTACAACACAGATGACATTAACAACATTTACCAGAGAACAACAAAAGGAAAATAATGGATCAACCCTATTGTAGATGGAAATTGGGTTGGGAGCAAGACAATTCTTGTACTTCAGATTCAGAAGAAGAATTAGAAAACTGGAAAAAAAGGTTACATGAAGTATCTACAAAGAGATGTGTAAAGTTCACTAAAGCAGTATGTTCTATGATAGTAGAGGTATGTGATTTACCTTTTTATGATGGTTTGGGTAATGTCGATACTTTATTTAGAGATTATGAAAGATAGGTTCCAATGTGTCAGAGGTTTTTAGTTTTGGATCTAGCCCTAAGAGCTACTCCTACTAGATGGTTGGGTACACATAAGAAGAATATAGGAGATTGGCAAAAATGTCGAAGATTGATGTGGGTAAGGTTTGGTCAAGTAGAAACAAGACTTGCAGATAAGTATGATGGTTAAACTGATCCTAGAGAACACATACAACTATATATGACAACAGGGGAAGAAATTTCACGAGAAGAATGGGTGCATGGCTTCATCCATACCTTGGAGACAATTCCTCAGAATTGGTATTTGGAAACAGAACTGCGACATGGTACTACAAGCTAGGCAGAGATGGTTGATGAATTTATAATTACATTTAATTTTGAAGATGATTGTACACATATGGATGCAACCCTTCAAATAGTTAAGAAGAATATTTTTGAAAATGAAGTTTCATGTACATGGAAACATGATTGGGCCACACAGTTACATAATATAATGGAATGCTACAATATCACTGCAGAAGAGGAGGAAGACGCTCACAATATTGACATCGTAGAATCTGAAGGTCACCGTGAAGTGAATGGACCTGAAGTAGCAATGCCTGATATAAAGAAGCCATTAAATACAAAGAAGGTGAATATAGGGTTAGAAGATGAGCCAGAGTTTACAACAATAGGATATTACTGAGTTGAAGACACAGTCAACAAGATAAAAAATCTTTTGCATGGGTACCAAGAGTTGTTTCCAACTAAGTTCTTAGATATGAAGGGCATAGTAGGAGAGTTGGGAGTTATGAAGATTCCTTTGAAGCTTGATGTTAAGCTTTTCAAGCAGATACCTTATAGACTGAATCCAAAATACAAGGAAAAGGTGAAGCAAGAATTAGACAAGATGATAGCAGCTGCAATCATCAAACCTATTGAAGAGTCTGAATGGGTGAGTCCCATGGTGGTTAAGGAAAAGAAGGGAAAATGGGAAATCAGAATTTGTGGGGACTTGAGAAAATTGAATGATGCATGTTAGCATGAACCCTTCCCTACACCATTTACAGATGAAGTATCAGACAATGTAGGAGGATAGGAGGCATATTCTTTCATAGATGTCTTTTTGGGGTACCATCAGATCAATATTGCGCCAAAAGGTAGACATAAGACAACCTTTGCTATAGAATGGGGCTCTTACTAGTACACAGTCATGCCTTTTGGTTTGAAGAATGCTTCTAACATTTTTTCCAGAGTTGTAGTTGCAGCCTTCAAAGAATATTACACAATATTTTGGAATTTTACTTCGATGATTGGAAAATCTTTGGGATGTTGAAGAAGCATGTGGAGAGCTTGAGGTTGATGCTGGACACATGTAGGAAGTACCAGATATCATTGAACTTGAAAAAGTGTATCTTATGTGCACCATTTGGTATACTGTTGGGACATGTAGTTTATAAGCAGGGATTAATGATGGATCTCGTGAATATCACAGTTATTGTGAACTTTCCAACATCGAAAATAGTGAGACAACTGCACAAAACACTAGGACACACTGGTTATTACAGAAATTTTATAAAGGGGTGTGCACAGATAATTGTGTCGATGGAGAAATTATTAAAGGAAGTTGTGAAATTTGAGTGGAGTGAAGAGTGACAAAATTTTTTGGATGTACTGAAAGAGAATATGGTGACTGCGCCTATTTTGGTTTTCCCATACTAGAATAAGGAGTTTCATGTACATGTTGATGCATCTTGCATAGTGTTGGGTATAGTACTAGCGTAGCTAGGAGTAGGAGAGATTGATCACCCCATAGAATTTGCAAGAAGAAAAAATTCCAAGGAAGAGAAGAACTATAGCACAACAAAAAGAGAGGGGTCAGCTATGGTATATGCATTAGAGAAGTTCAGGCACTATTTGTTGGGAGCACATTTCAAGATGTTCACTGATCATTCCGCACTGAAATATTTGGTGAATAAGATTTTAGGAGGAAAAATTTTGTTAATGGTTGTTATTGTTCCATGAGTATCTTCGAGGTTGTAGTGAAACCAAGAAGATTGAATGTCAGGCATGATCATCTATCAAGGATAGAGACAGGAGAAGAAACCAAAAGTATTGAAGATAACCTACTTGATGCATATTTATTCGCAATCAGAGTCATAGATGATCACTTCTTGGATATTATTCAGTTTCTGGCTACAGGAGTGGTGCTTGCAGAGTACACTATGAAGCAAAAGAAGGAGTTGGTAGTTAGAGCAGTTGATCTCTCATTGATTGTTGGACACTTGTAAAAATGGGGCAAGATGAAATATTGTGCAGATACATTCGTGAACATGAAAGACGATGTATTCTGATAGAAGCTCATAGAGGAGTCATAGGTGGACATTATGTAGGAAAGGCCACCACACATAAAATCTTGAGAGTTGGGTTATGGTGGCCCACAATGCATAAGGATGCAAAAGAATTCTTCCAAGCATGCGATGTATGTTAAACAACAGGGAAGCCATCTAGGAGAGATGAGATGCCACTAGTACCACAAGTAACTTTGTAGGCTTTGGACAAATGGGTTATTGAATTTTTTGGACCTATCAATCCACTAGGGAAAAGGACTAGTTTGAGGTATATAATCGCCACAACTGATTATATGACAAGATGGGCCGAAGCATAACCAGTGAAGGAATGCAACGCAGGAATTACTGTGAAGTTCATCTTTGAATATACACTGTCTAGATTTGGCTTCCCAAGGATTTTGATGAGTGACCAAGGGACACACTTCTTGAATAAGACAATTGAAGCATTGACTGAAGAATTTATGGTTTACCACCAGAAGATCACTCCTTATCATACTCAGACAAATGGAATAGTGGAAGCTTTCAATAAGATTCTGAAGAATGCATTGACCAAGGTATGCAATGCGAACATAGGTGACTGTGATTTGAGGATTATAGCGGTGTTGTGGGCATACAGGAAAACATGCATGAAATTGATAGGGAAGACACCTTTTAGGTTGGTATATGGGCAAAAGTAAATTATGCCTATGGAGTACATTGTGTGAAGTTTGAGGATTGCAGTGTTCATAGATATGAAAGACCCTGACATTATGAAGGAAAGGATGTCGCAGTTACTATCTCTAGAAGAAGACTAGTTCATAGCAGGGTTCCATCAACAAGTGCAGAAAGCAAGGGAGAAAGCTTGGCATGACAGACACATCAAGAATAAGACATTTTGGGAAGGAGATCTTGTACTATTATATGACAAAAAATTTGTGAAGTTCCCAGGAAAATTTAAGACTCATTGGCTAGGACCATATATCATTAAGCACATATCTGATGGTGGTGTAGTTCAACTTGCGAATTTAAACGGTCAGTTGATTCCAAGACGAGTGAATGGTATCGGATTGAAAGTATACAGGGACAATTCTATCCCTGAAACTTCACACTTAAACTAATATAAACTACTCTGCAAAAAGGGACTTTTTTGAAGGGAGATTATTGTGCAATACTTAGGAGTATGAAAAAGTCCGAAGGAATTGCGATGAAGAAAGGATGACTACTTCGCAAGGGAAGGTTCATTGAAGTTGCTTAGAAATATGAACATTGGAAGGTAAAAGGCACCATTAAAAGGAATTTATTGTTAAAGGGGGCTAGAGAAATGCATTTATGAGGCACAACTGGATGAATTTAGTACCATACATGCATTAAATGAGCAAGATCTTAGCCAATCATGGGGTTGAAATTAAAATGTGTTATAAAAACCATATCCTACACCAAATTTTACACTTTTCTATTTGAAGAAATCAATTTGAGAACTTGCAACTAAGTGTGAGAGAAGTAAGCCACTATATGTCTAAGAGAAGCTTTGAAGAACTTGCTAGAGCATTTGTAGAGAAAGGATTAGCAGATATTATGGAAGCATAGGCCGGAAAAACTACAGCAACGATTGTACTCATGTCCCCAAGGCAAGTGAGGTCATTGTGAAAGAAGGTACCCACAGAAGCACAACCATAGAAGAAACAAGAAAAGAGGCCAGCTAAGGTCTCTAGGATATAACTTAGGAAATCTTCGAGGAAGAAGACATAGAAGGAAGTGTGGAAAAAGAACAAGGAGGACAAGGGGGAGAAACCTGCACAAAAGGGGAAGAAACAAATCCAACAGAGGGAACCACAGGAGATTCATGACAATGAGGAAGAGGATGACCGCACCAGATGGAGGTAGAGGGTGCAAAAATTCCCTTTGTGCTCCCACCTTACATCTCACTGAGAAAACCAAGTGCTAAGCATATCAAGGACCCAAAAGATGCAAAGTTTGGCACATTCACTCGAGTGCTACCAAAGGAAGTGGCGTTTGATGATGAAGTGTTGGGGAAGATCCCAAAACTGGTTTTGACAATGAAGTGTCAGAGAAAATACCCATATTTTGAGCTGAGTAAATACCTGTAATAGGTATATTACTTAGAAAGTGGAGTCACAACATTAGAGCTGCATTGATGGGTTGCAGGATTGCAGAGAGTAGGCTTATTAAATATGCTAAAAGTGACACACTTCGCTAGAATCACATCCTGTATAGCCTGTGTGCGATAGCTCCTCGCATTAGTACATGATGGATGACTCTATATGGCAACGAGGATCCCGATCGATGAAATGTTGATCAGAAGGATTACACGACTGCCTCACCAAGGAAAAGACCCCACATAAGAGTCTATGGGCAAGAATCAGGACAAGGAAATTCCAGGAGGAGGGGAAGAAGTTTCATTACATGTGGTTAAGCATCATCATCGCACTAATTACATGGAGGGAGTCAGAGGATTCACAGTTTCCTCTCGTCGAAGTAAACGTTTGTGAAGCCGCGAGGTATGCCTCTCCCTATGGCATACTAATGAGTCATCTTGTGCAATGGAAAATAGGATTTTATTCGTACTATTGTTAATGGATTTACACATGGTGGTGAATAAGAACCCAAGGCCATTACCTAGTCTCTATAGGAAATACTATAACATTTCTAAATTTAAAGCAGACTTCCATCGAGTCTATGTGAAGGCAAGGAGGGACCCAACGAGGACATGGCACCCATTTCCATTTTTAATGATCGAGGATGACTTACTCGTAGTATTAAAACACTAATCAACATAGTGGATGACTCAACCAAACGAAGAGATTGGAATGGGGAAGGGTACTCCAGAGGATGCAGGTTTGAGTGGAAACAATACAGAAAAAGAATAAGGCATGAAAGAGATAGAGCCAGAACAGGAAAATGGTACTCAAGAACCCCTCAATAATGGAGTATCTTAGGAGTCACCATTCATCATTAAAAAGAGGGTACCTACAAAAACCATTTCAGGCATAAGGAAAACAAATCTAGGGGTGTTATACAACTTATCCTCATTGATGGGGATATCAAGAGATTGGGGAGAAGGTCCAGGAGGTAACATCAAAGACTTGTGATAGAAATGATGATTGCTATAGAGTGATCTTGGCTGAGGTCCAATAGGGTGTCACAAAATTGAAGGCACTACCACAAACAGTGAGACAACCATAACAGATGACTCAACCACTATAGGCAGAGCGATAAATAGAGACAACATTTGTCGTTAGTATTTTACAGGTGTCAGCTGGATCACTACAGTTCAAAGTACGGGAGGACATGGAACGAGCTAAAGCTTGAAGTAATGTCAACATGAACATTACCATGTTGTCGATTTAGGTATTGCATGAATTCCACCAAAGAATAACAACTGAGCTACAGGAGTGGGAAAAATGAACTTCATTGTTAACCAGTCAGGTGGAAAAGGAGAAAGCTTCATTGAAAAAGGAGTTGGAGTAGTTGGCTAAGAAAAGAGACGAGGTATGGTAGCAGTAGCAATAGTTGGAAAAATCCATTGCAAGCACTTGTAACATAGTTCCAGATGTGAAGGTTTGTGAAGAGGAGCCACCAGCAGAGAATGTTGTGAAGCTCTCCCTTGCAATAAAGGAATCAAAGAATAAGATCATGAAGATGAAATTTGAATATGAAGTGAATATTTCTGAGCTGAAAATAAGGTTGCAACCAACCTCGCCACCAAAAGTATTGGGGCAGAGGGAGAAGGATTTAAATTCTACACTTAAAGGCATATCCAACATAGTGATGGAATGTTGGGAAGTTGTTGGATGAAAATATGAAAATTTGGGCCTCAACACAAGAGAATCCAAATATTCAGAAGATTGAGGAGTTATAGGTGAAGCAGAAGTGACAGGAACAGATCATGGTAACTGCAAAGACCATACTAGTCTCATAAAGGCTTACCAAGATTACTGAAGGAAAGAACCTCCAGAAAACAGAAAGAATATCTTCAAATGGAGGAGTAGATCTTGCAAGAGAGGACTCAGTCATGGCAAGATGAGGCCCTACAACTTTTGTAGGTAGTGGATGGAAGGCTCAAGGAGTTAAAGAAAAGGTAGAAAGAAGTACTAAAGAAGACTTTTGGTCCAACTATAGAGGCATTGTTGGAGGAGGTGCGCCAAGAAGAGAAACAAGTAGCAGAAATAATCCAGTAGTACAATGAAATCGACAATGGCATTGCAATGAAGATCAAGGACATCGTAGTTGACTGACTTAGGAAAAGTCACATGTGAGTGTTGGGGGCCTGTTGGTCACAACCCAAATTGGTCAAGTTTTCATTAGAGACTCCGCAATTTGAGGAGAGGAGTGCACGAAGCCTGCGTAGTTCTCTTCATCACACATTGTCTAGGGGATTTGGGGTGGGTCAAAGCCCCTTATTTTTTAATGGGCATCGAGTGTTAGTTCATTTTTTTGTTGGATCCATAGTATGTGGACCATAGTTTTGTAGTAATGGAATCTATATAAGGAGATGTAATAGTTTGTCAAGGATAGCTAAGTCATAGATAAATTAGTCATATTTTTTGTCTTTAATCTATATTTTGGGCCTTAAGGGAAGGCTCCGTAGCTGAGTGCGTGAAGGCCTAGAAGAGTCTACAGCTGAGTGCACAGAGCACTTGCAATTGGGTGCATAGGTCGAATAAGTGTATGTATTGAAAGATCCATCTTAATAAATAAGAAGATGATTTAGCAAAGTCTTTTGTATCTACGTTTATAGATATTTTTATGCATGTGTTTTGTTGAGCTATGCAAAAGAATACATATTATACTATTCTCTGATATGTTTATGTGATAAGTGTGAATCTGTGAAGTAAATCATCAGCGTGAATCTATTTATGTATGTGAAGTTGTAGATAGGTATAAAACATAAGTAAACACACGGATGCCACAACACGCATATCCCTATGGCTACAGAAACTTGGCTCTATAACCTCCCATAACCACTTCGGATGAGATTGTGATCTTTTTGAAGGTCATTGTCGAAAGGGCTAGTGGTTGAGGGTTTTGTTGGTGCACAGTACACTCTGAACGTGGGTCAAGCCCCCTTAAACCAATAAGATGTACATACCATTAGTGGATTTCACTTACAATTTTATTTACCAAAGTTCAATAGGGATGCCTCTTTATCAAGCTCTATATGGTAGGCCATGTAGAACACCTCTAAGTTGGGAAAGGTTGGAGGATTGTGTAATAGTAGGGCTTGTATTAGTCAAAGAAATGGAGGAGTGTGTGATTTATATTCGACAATGGTTAAGGGAAGCACATGATAAAAATCATAATTATGTTAATGCATATACGGCTTATTAAATTTATGAGGTAGGGGATCAAGATTTTATCCATATCCAACCTAAAAATAGCATCATTCTATTGGAAGGCAAATGAAGGTATCACCTCGATTTATAGGAACTTTTATGATCAAGGAGAAAATTGGACCAGTTTCATAACACCTTGTAATACCATGCCACTTTCATAAAACTCATGATATTTTCATGTTTTTTTTTTAATGACATTATGTTGCTAATGAATCTCATAAATTCATTTGGAGGGAATTTCAAGTCTCAAATGCAAGAACTATTATGGTGAAATAGTTACACATATTAGAATACAGATTTTGATAGCTTTGACATCATTTGGTGGGCCAAGTTAAGGTATAGTGGGACAAGTATAACCTATAATATGTTATTTATGAGGATGTAAATACCTTATGTCCGGACTAGCCCACACTTTTGACGACATGTGATGCCTTATTTTGACATAAACAACTACTTATAATGAGGCTTATTTGTATTTTCATGGTGTATTATTTATGAATGCTATGAAATGTTGTCATGTTTAAAATTGGAAGGATGGACTTATTTATCTAAAATAATCAATTAATTATGTTTTTGTTGATTAAATTATCTAATGTATAATTTATATGATATATGACTTATTTCCATCACGTTGATGTTAATTAAAAGATTTGGTATAGGGATATTGGGTTTGATAATATGGTAATTAGGATCACATCTTTATATATAACATCGTTATGCATAGTTTTGGATCAATACTAATTTGTGTGTTGGAAGGGGGCTATGTGATAGCCAAATATCCATGGTAGTAACTAGTAGATGTCGAGACATTGAATGAGTAATGGTATGGTTTACATTGTTCTATTTCACTTTGTATTAATTGATATGCACTATTATAACATTGGGTAAGGTGCATATTTGTAGGTAACATGACTAATCGAATGAATAATTTAATGACAAGTAGTCAAAACCAACACCGTAGTGACCATAGTGACCAAATTTGTTGTTTGTTTATGATGTAAATTAAGCATGCACTTAATTACATCTGTTTTTTTATGAGCACCCACTCATAGGAGGCACCAACCCCCATTGGTAAGCAATCACCAACTTTCCAAGAGGCACCAACCTGCTCTTGCCACTATTCTACTATTTCATCGAATTTTCAAACTAAAAATAAAGGCATACAAATTACAAGTAAAATACCAAAATGGCTCGTTGCAGATTCAACTTCTGCACCTTGTCTTTTGTGCTCTCATGCAACAGTTCTTTACTTGTTTCTTATCGCAACATATCCTCAACATTTTACCTCATATGTCAAGGGCTCTCTGCTGACTGCTCTTCAACACTACCCTCACAATTCTCCACACAACACATCCGTTGCACTTGTTGTTGTATCACTCAATATACCGCCTGGTGCTTACACCTCTCTATCTCCATGCACACCTCTCACTTCTCATAACTTTAACAATCTTCTCAATTCCCCCTCTACTCAATTACAGGCAATGGCTTTGTTTCATTGAGGCATTATGTGCAAGGAAATCTCTGTTGTCTATACTCTAAATTCCCAAATGTACCTCGACATGGCTTCCTTGGCATTGTTGTGTATCTTGGTAGTTTCCTATCACAATATCAAATCTGAGATGGACCTTGGATTTCTTTTATCATTCAACTGTGTGGAGATCCATGCTTAGAAATCAATTCTTAGGTGACTTGTCCACTCCTCCGAGAGTCCCATTCTCATTTATCGCTTCACAGATCTTGACAATTCACCAAGATTACCAATATAATCCTCATTTAACACAACCAATCATATACATGAGGTAGTCGATTGCTTCCTTCATTCACCCAAATTCGTCTTTGCCAGAAATTTCATCCTGGTTTCCTTGTCTCATAGTATTCTATAGGTCTATTTAATTTCAATAACCAACTCTATTGTTCTTGCATTCAATTTTTTAGCTGCCGACCCATACATCCTTTAACCCGTTGGACTGCTTCATTAGAAAAAATGCCATATCGTAAATTTACAAAGGCAGAACATTACGATATTGCTCTCCCTGATATCCTTGACTTCCTTTACCTTCAGCTCCTTTGGTAGTTTCATTATCATAGGACTAAGAGTTGTGACTAGGGCTTAGCACTATATCCGAGCCCCTCAGTATCATAACTTTCACAATTGAAAAGTTATGATATTTCTCAGTCCCAATATCCTTGGCTTCCTTTGTTACTTCCTTTTTTCCCTTGGTTCTTTGAACTCTCATGACTAAGTTCCAACCCAATATCAGAAGTTTCTTCTATCGTAACTTTTCCAAAAACCATTTGCATTGAATTTAAGAGGTTCTCATCCTCCGATATGTCAACCTCTGAGATGGCGTCACTACTCTACATGGTGACCCATTAGTGGTGTCATGTGTCACCCAGATTTGGCCCATTAGGCAACCCAAGAATGTTGAATCTGCCTACCATGTGTCTTGTCATAATGCCACATCATGTTGACGTTAGTTGCCACTGCAGCTTCTTGGAGCCAATCTCATGCCGCAATGTGCCTTACCATAGGCGAGAGAAGATGGCTCGTCAATCCTTTGTTTTACAACAGGATCCTTCATTAATTTTCTTCAGCATTCATCGACACTTTTTAGCAAAATTGGCACTATCAAATATCTTAACTTCTAATGGTTCCTTTCTTAAGAAGTTTCGATAATCCGATATCCGATATGCCACCAGTGTTGTTATCCTAATATCTGATACTCCAATGTCCTAATTTTATGATGTTCCACTGCTATGATGCTTTGATCATTGGGATTCCGACATCGGGTCCCTATGGACTCCTATCTCTGATATTTCATTCTTCTTTAGGTTTCAAGTCCCTAGACTTCGACATACTATATCTTTTCATCCAGAAGTCCATTTTTAGAATTCTGCATAGTGTTGGAAAACTCTTCCAGAGAAATTTTCATTGGAGAAGGTTCGATGCAGGCTTCTATCCCATCTTCTACGACTGATATGGATGCAAATTTTCTTCCACACTTTGCTCCTTGACTCTTCTTCTTGTGCTTGGAATGTTGAACTCCAAACCACTATAGTTATCATTTTATGGCTTCTCCAGTAAGCCTGCTACTATGATGATTCTCTACATAAATCTTGGAACTACCATGGAATTCCATTTGGGCCATCACTATAGTCATCATTTTATGGCTTTTCTAGTAAGCCTGTTACTACTCCAACAACCATGGGATTCCTCTCGGACACCCAATCATCATGTTGACCCTTGTTGAAATCAATTCCAACACTAACACAGTCACCCATACACCACCAATTGTTGAACACTTTTTCGGTCACAAATGCTCACACAATTTTTAATATTAATACATTAAACTATCATTTAAATAATCATTTGTAATATTAATAAAATTAAGTGTATTATTAATTCTAATAAATAACATACATTATATAAGAAAATATAACAAATTTGATAAATTTATTTACTAAATAATCTTATTAGTTTTTTAATGATAATAATAATAAATAAATAATTAAGTAGATTTTTATGGGTATGTTATTTTAGCAAGCTCATCTTGTAACATTACTTGTTTGATGAGGTCTTTTGTTCAAATCCTTATGCTTTGGTGCATGAAGTTATAGTAATAATTAGAGAAATTGACTTCAATTGTCTAACTCTACTAATGAAAAAATTATAATTCAGTAAATATAATTTGAATTTTAACGAACAACATATATTAAATATCATAAATATTTTTAATATTTAATAAAAATAAGGGTTATATAGTAATTTATATTCATTTTCAAAATTAAAAATGAAAGGAAAGTAAAGAAACAAAATAAAAGAGAAAAAAATAAAAGTAAAAAAAAATCAATCTTTTTTTTCACAGGAAAAAAAACTATAATTTTCATTCTTTCAAAAAATGAAACAAAATGCACCCTAGTGCATTTCAAGAAAAAAGACAGGTTTGAAACATGTTGCTAAGTATTGTTAGAAAAACTCTGAGAACGGGCAAGTAAAACATAGAAATAGGAAAAATCCTCCATTTTAGCAAAGGGAAAATGACCACCAAAAAACAAACATGACTAGAGACAAATGTTATAGGTGGAAAAGGTGTTAGAGAGACTATGGGAGATAAAAAAGAAGAAGAATAAGAAGAAGAAGTGAGTGGGAGATAAAGATTGGACCTATGCCTAGAACTAGAAGGGAACTGCTTGGGTTGAGGAGGTATAAATCCATGAAATATTTTTTATTAGTTTCCTGGCAGGAAAGGAGTCTAGAAATTAGGGGGGACTACTGGATTGTAGTTCAATGGTTGGGAGGTATGTGGCAACCTCTATTGTATTTTTAGGAATTCTAAATAATGATTTGAGTTATTTTGATATCTTGTACTAAGTATTTGAAGTTTCAGGGCCATTAGGGACAAGAATGAGATATATATTAATGTTTAGAGTTAATAAGATATATATTATTGAGTTAGAGTTAGCTTGTTAATATTAATGGTTTCTGTGGAATATGTGTGTGTGTGTGCGCGTGTGTGTTGAATAATGTAGGAAGACTAAGGAAATTATGTGCAAAATACTTAATGATGTTCTTTGAAATTTCAAATGCCATATATCTCTCTGATTGTGGGAATATGAATGAGGAAACCCAAAACCAAGAGCCCAACTCTTATTCCCATTTGTACAAAGAGAGTGACTCATAATTTAACATAAAAATTAAGGAAGGGGTTTGGGTGAATTAGAATTCAACCCAAAAAGTATAAAATATATATATGTACAAACAAAATTATATTACTGGAAATCATAACAATATAAGTATATATACACCAAGATTTAAACAAAAATGTTGTAGAATAGTAAGTTATAAGTAGAGAGGGAATTGAGGCTTGAGACAAGGTTAGCATGCCATGAGGGCAACGACAAGAAAGAATTCCTCACTGACCTATGAGTGCATGCAATCCTTTATCTTTTTAATAGAGGCTTTGTGGGAGCCTTAAGCAAAGACACATGATAGGAGTCTACAAGGTTCTCTGGCCTATAGACTCGTAGTATAAACCATATATGTATTATATGTATAAGCATACTGCTCATAGAAAAACACTGTGAATTGATTCACATTGAGAAATTCACGGATTCAATCTTTATACATGCAAAGAGTAATTTAAAAGAAATATAATATGTATAAAGAGACCAATAAAGTATAGTTGCCAGTTTTCATAGTGAAACCATAAACTCTTCAAAGTAAAAGCATACAAATAAGGAAATTAAATACATCATAAACATTCCATAGTTCAAGGTTATAAGCATACAACCACAATATTTTATGGTCGTAGCCGAAAACAAATGGACATATTGTATCCCAACCCATGCAAAAAGAAAACCCTTATACATTAATTCTCATAACTATTTTGGCTACACGAGTCGGGTCCTATGTCGTATATTTCAAAAAAATCTTTAAGATAATATACATATGAAATTGAATCCCTTTGTTCAGATGTTCTTTTCCTAAGACCAACTGAAATGGGGTATGGCTCGACTTGATAAAGCACGAGTGTACTTGGTAAAAAAACTCTGATGTTCGTGAAAGACATGAAGCAAGAGGAAGTGAGTACTTAGAGATTGCCATAAATATGACAAGTAAATCCTTGAATGTACCTCTCCCCTTGATATTCCAAGTATAGAATAGGGACTAACCTGAAAAAATAAATAAATAAAATAAACAAAAAATAATAAATAAAATAATAAGTAAATAATAAATAAATAAATAAAATATATTTAGATGCTAGAATTGTGATGAATTTGGTAAAGAATAATTCCAAATAATTTTTTGTATAAAATATTAGTACTTACATTGATAGTTTAGGAAGAACTCCTTGACACTACCAAGATAAGACAGGGTTTATGTGCTTGGTAAACATATTAAAGGAAGGATGAAATCACCTTGTATGCACCAGAATTAGGGTTTTAAAAAATCAATGACAAATTCCAACAATGGGACTAGATTCCTCTTTTTGGGAGGACCAATTTAAACTATTGAAGTTCTCAATTTGGACAAGGAAAAGTGTACTTATGAAGAAAATCCCACATATGCATATTTGGATAGGTTGAACCTAATAGGAAATTGGTCACCCTTGGAAGTTGTTAACAGTGTTGGACCTGCCAACATTTAGAGGATCACCCCTCTATGAAGTCCCAACTAGACCTCACACCATTTGGTGTGGAAGTCTCATCTGGTATGATGGCCTAGTTGCCATTATCTTAAGGATTTACCTCAACTCTTGCTTGTTAGCATAGGAGAGTGGTATGCTTGGTCTTCAAGAAGTGAGTTTTGCGTGCCTGGTGAATGTAAGTGTTACATGTGTCAATGGTTCTTTCACTGTAGAGGGAGAGAGGGTGACAGTGAGCCCCAAGTCAGTTGGGAGAAGTCCCAACTCTGCTAGGAACACACAACACAATAGGACAAGCACAACTTCTAGTGGAATAGTCCACAAGGATGCGGTAGTTACAACACACAAGGGAAGATAACACATATAACACTCAATGGATTAGTCTGCATGAGTGTAGCGGTTGTTATAGAAAGCTTTATGTGAAAGGTTTGTCTGATTTCTAGGAGAGTAGTCTACACGGGTAAGACAATGTTAACAACATATACAACACATTTTCATTAACATATGTGTATTACAACAAGTGAATTAGTTCAAGTGTTAAACAAAGGTTCAAGCAACATGCATTACAAGTGTTAAATATTACTCTTACAATAGATACAATACATGTGTGAAAATGTGATGGTCTATTAGCAAGCTTCTGAATTAAGTGAAAGTTCTAAGACACATCGTTACACCATACATCACAAACCCCATGCGAGGGGTGTTGGAGCCACTACTTACTCCTCAAATAAAAGATAACATACTCTCTTGGCTATATGGGAGGAGCTGAGGTGAAAAAGCCCCTTACATGTACAAATGAGGGGGTATTTATAGCCAAGGGTGAAACTAACCCTTGTGGCTGTTTGACTACCCTCATGATTGTTTGACTTCCATGAATTTTCGACTTTACATGACTCTTTGTTCAATAAGTGGGTCCCTTGGACTTCCACGTTACATTACACTGATTTGACAACATGGCCCACAATGGATATGTGGATAACATGACTCATGACATGACTTGACATGACCATGTTGGTACATTTGTGCTGCTTCTGGAGTGCATGCCGAGCTGCAGTGCTACTGGGTGATGGATGTCCTCATGGTGTGTCACAACTTCACCTTCGCATCGCAAAGTGTGCGTTGTCTTCGATGGTCATTGGTTCGCTTGATGTTGCTTTGGCACATTGCTCCTTACTTGTATGTTGGAAGGCTTGACAGGATCATCTGTTCGTGAAAGGTGCATGTTTGTCCATTCATTTGTTTGTGAGCACATCTTGCATGTTTGCTCATCCGTCTATCCGCGAACACATCTTTGCATGATCATGCATTTGTGAGCACATCTCTTCACATGCATCGTTCATTCATCCATTGGTGAACATGTCCTTCTGCATGTGCTCCCTTCATTCATCCCATTCATCGCCGTGCCACGTTTGTTGGTGTACCTGTACCTGCAGTCACTCATGATAAGACAACATCAAATCCAAAAACGTCCTAGTATACCATGACACATGATCATTTCAGATGCAGATGACTGGGAGAGGCAACAAGGTTGGGAGGTGGGATGATGGTTCTGGGCACTACTGATGAAAATAGCATAAGGGTCATTGGGTGATGAAGATCAGCAATCTGAGTTGAGAGTGACTCTCCCCAAGGTCTAGCTCGACTCGACAGTCTGGGCTACAGAAAGGCAAAGAAGAAATAACCTACTCATTTTATGAAATGAGCAGGTAGCAAGGGCTTGACAGCAAAATTTGTGCACTTTTATGGAGGAACAGGCCAGGTTGCATGGAGAATCAACAGGTAGAAATTGTGCAATTTTTTGGAGGAACTGGTCGGGAGCCTGGCAGCCAAAACTCTGCAATTCCTGGAGGTAACTGGTAGCTGGATTGGTTCAATGGTAGTAGAAACTATGCAATTCCCAAGGGGAATAGACAATTATCTCCCAGGAGCTTGGCAGCAGAAACTGTGCAATTCCTGGAGGAAACTGGCATTTTGCTACTAACGAGGGAAACTGTACTGAGGCTGGGAGGTCGACTTGCTGATCATCTCTGTGCAATTTCTGAGCTGAGTGGACTACTTGGAAACAAAAGTCCTACTCATGAAAATTTTACACTTTTCTAGATGAGCAGCTGGTCAACTAGTGGGAGGATAGACTGGAAAAACTGTGTAATTTTCTAAGGGAGTTAGGAGAAAACACTGGGTGTCTATCTGACCTGTTTGCGCAGTTTCTTTAGTTAGCAGAATGGGCAAGGTTAGTAGCCTCTCCACAATTTTTGAGGGGATTCAGTCACGGGGTGGCTGCTGGGTCCGAATCTCTAGGTGACCAACATGAAGGTTGAGTGAATTGCTTGCGAGAACCGCAACTTGAAAAAACTTGCTTGGTGATTCTATGATGTTCTGGGTGACAGTTGATCGATTCGATGGCGGGTGATGGTCTGGCTATCAGAAGGGAGTCTGGTCATCAAAATTTCAGCAAAATGACGAAGTGTGTGAACTAGTGAAAGATGTAAATGTGATCTTACAAACACACACCCTCATGACTTGATGACGAGACAACTCAAACCAATCAGACACATATGTTCAAGGTGATTGACTGATGGTGCAAGTGATAAGTGAGACACTCATGATTGACCATTTATCGACAATGATGATGCTTGTGTGACAGTGAATGTGACTTTGTGTGCGAGTGTGACAGATCTTTTTATAGTGAACATAACATGTACACCTGAAGTGAAGACCTTGAGCATGACCAGAACATGGTCGCAAGCAAGACACTGAAATCAACATGTAGAATCTTGGGTGGAATGAACAAGCAAGTTGGGTCTGAAGGCTCACACGAGCTCACAAAGTGAAACCAAGTGTATGCAACCATCAAGTGAAACTCTCAAGGGAGGCTCCAAATTTGGGTGCAAGCCAAAATTTTGGAGGGTGGTTGTAGCCCTACAACACTTGGCGACACATTGGTAGAACTCCAACTTCTCTGTTTTGGTTCATTGATAGCATAGGGCCTTAGTCTTTCGAGGAGTATTGAATCACTATGTGGGTTACTTCAACTTCCCAGTTACCCAATGGACATACATGGTCCACCTTTTGCCGACTTAGTCAAACACAATCAAAAGTTCAACTTGATCACAATGTTTCGAATCCAGGAAGGGTAGTTTAGATTGCAAGTTGATGATTTTCAGAGTATAATTTTTCATCTCTAGTGTTGCTCCACTGCCACCACGCCTGGAAAATACCCTGGTGGAGACACATAGGAACACACGCATTTCTCCACTGCCAGCGAGCTTGGTCAGTACCCCGGTGGAGTTGCATGCTTCACCGCTCTGCACAGGAATCCCTTCTCTTCTTTCGCCTTTTTATTTTTCAAGAAGACTGTGCATAGGAACTTATTTATTTTTGGGGTGAAAAAGGGATCTCAACTTATTGAGATCATAAGAGATTGTTCCTTCAGAGAAGCATGTAAGACCTCTTGCATAGGTTTGCTCGTTTCTATTTTCCCCTTCTCCATTTCTACTAGTTGTATGAGCTTGAACACACAGAACAGAAGGTTGAGTGTAGGCATGAGGCTTCCCAGTGTGTACATAGGCTTGTGGTTGGACCAAAACTTCCCTTGCAGACAACTCATATTTTCCTTCAGGACTTCATTGGTCGAAGGTTGTCACCAAGCATAGAGAAGACGAACACAATATTGGCCAAGTGTTGAAGTGTCACAAATTTCTTCATATTGCAGCCACATCCTCTCTTCAAAAGCCATAACGTAGTAGTCATCAACACTTATTTCTAGAAACAAAAATAATAATACATCAAGCAAACAAAACAAACGTAAACAAAAATAGCAAGCAAAACAAACAAAATGAAAACAAAGATACTAAGCAAAGAAAACAAGATGAAAACAACAAGTAGCAAGCAGACTATGTACATGGCATGGGGCATAGCCTAGCCTACTAGAAGTAGTGTTTGAGATCTTGGCCATTGACAGGAATTTTTTTAACCCTCTCGTCAAATGATTGCAGACGACTGTGTGTGTGCCAAGCTTCTCATGGACCAGTGTAAGTCCACCGGACTAGGCTACCAAAACCTGGTGGTATTCCAAAAGACCTTTAAGTGAAGATGACACCACTGCTTCAGATATTGCATGCAACATAGGCTTAGATGATGGCACGAGATAGTTGCTTTTATTCCAGGAGTGGTTCAAGTTCCTGAAATCAATGCATAAGTGTATTTCCCTAGATTTCTTACATGCAGGATTTAAATTAGAAACCCAAGTATGATGGCAAACTTTGCAAGTAATCCAATCACCTAAAATATTAGTAATTTTTTTCTGTATAAGGAGTTTAAATGACATATTTGTTTTACCTAAACTTTGCAGCAATGGCTTGACTCCTCTTTTACCTGGAATCTCGTGTTGGATTGCTTGCATATAGTGTGTACTCAGGTCATCTTATGTCCATGTAGATGCATCCTGATACTATTTGATCAAGTGGTCAAAGACTTTCCACTGTTGCGGTATGTCATTTGTATCGAGACTGGCTACCTTCAGATCATGATTGGTTCCCAAGTTGCTCTGTTCCTTTGTAGTGGTGGACTTGTGGGTTCTGCTATTTCTTGTCCCTTGACAAAAGTTCTGCGAATTATTGAGCTTGTTGAGGGAATGACACCCTTGGGGGTGGGGTTTCCTTTCTTTCCCTCAACTGTAGTTTTTAAGGGCTTCTCATGCTTACCTTCATCAATTATTATGTCCTTGAAAGAATCAACACTTTTTGTGAGGTGCAGTATCACTTTGAGTGTGACCACGTTGAGGCTGATGGTCCTTTTTAAGATCAACATGAGTGCTTCATACTCAGCAACATTGTTTGTCCACTCGAACTTCAACCAGCTTGAAATCATGCATTTTCTATTATTTTGGGCGATTGAGATACACCCGGTCCTTGAGCTGTCATGTGTCTTTGATTCATCAAAATCCATGGCCCA
>APFE030276566.1:1187-12100 GCA_000404065.3 Pinus taeda | reverse complement strand
GCGGTTTTATACTGCATAACCTTGACGAATTCTAATTGAGATAGACATCCTAATAGAGTATTGACAGCCTTTGCATTAGTTTCAAACTGCTTCTTCTCAGTCGGATCTGTAGGAGTTGCTAATGGAAAAGTTTACCCTGTATCTATGATATCCTAGACTTCTGTACCAAGAGATTGAAGATAGGCTGTAACTATTACCTTCCAATAGACGAAGTTGTTCCCATCAAAAATTGGTGGCCTGATTGATGCTTCTCTCTCGTAGTTGCTCATGATGATAGATCTTCCTTCAAGCGATCAAGCTTCTTCTGAAGAACCTGGCTCTGATACCAATTGTTGGAAATAATACTGAGAGGGGGGGTGAATCAGTATTATCTGGTCAATTATTTTCTTTTTCCAACCCAGAACATATATGCTACTTCAATTAGAGAAAACCGTGTATATATGCAACTACAAATAAGGAAACCCGCGTATAGCATACAAACTTATAATTTAAAATACTCTACAGATGTTGAACATTAATCTGTGCATCAGGATCATATAAACAGTAACCAGGAATGGAAAAATAGAGCAGAATACAATCACACACAAGAACACAAGATATAAGGTGGAAACCCAATGTGGGTGGAAACCCAATGTGGGTGAAAACCACCTGTTGCAATATGTCTCTATCTTTTCAATTAGAAACTTCTTTTTACAATGATTTTGTACTAGTGTAGTCCTTTACCAATACGCAGGCTGCTACCTGCAGAGAGCTACAACCCTCTCTCATTTTCCATCTTCTCCTGGAAGGGAGCTACAACCCCCTTAGTTCTTGTACTAGTTGAGATACTAGTACGCAGGCTACTACCTGCAGAAGACTACAACCTTCTCTTCCTTCTAGGGACCAAGTTTCATAAATTTTCAGACTCGATCTAGAAATAACATCAATCAAACATCAATAATTTCTACATCAACCAATCACCTTTTCACCAATCAAAACTGAATCAAAATAAACACTTCTCTTATGACTGTACCCAGATCATAATAACAGTAATCACACCCCACTTCTGAACCCAGAACACTGTAGCAATAAATAGAATCAGCTAGAACATAAATCAAGAGATGTACGCTACTTCACTAATAAGAAACCTGCGTCAATATGATTTTGTGTCAATACTGACCTACGTATACGTGACTTTCCCTTACAAGAACAGCGTGTATATGCGCCTTTGCTTCACTGAACCTGCGTACAGATCTATAAATTCTTTCAAACATTCAGATATTAGTTAACCCAGATTATCAGATTTACAGATCAAGCGTGCGCCACATATCACAGATAAAAATCATATAGAGACAACACTATTCCAGCCTTAAGATTTTGACCCATCAATAGAACTTATCCTTCTCCTTGCGCTCAGGTTCCTTCTTCATTCAGATCCAGATCTGCACCATAACCCAATCACAGTATTCCAGATCTAGAACATTATCAGATATTCAATAATTCAGTAGATGCCTTTCCAAATGATCTCCTTCCTCTTTTATAGCCTTAGTCCTTTCACAATACCACGGACCAAAAACCATAACAATTCAATACCATGGACCCAATACTTGGGATCAACACTTATGACGAGATACCATGGCCCAAAATCATAGGTTCAAATACCAAGGACTAAATAACGCAGACCAAAACCATAGGATCAAAAACTGTCAGACTAATACCATGAACCATAAGATTTCCCATGTGCGTGCGCTTTTCTCTGCATGAAGGTGCGTGAACTTTTCTCTGCATGAAAGTGCGTGAACTTTTCTCTGCATGAAAGTGTGTGAACGTTTCTCTGCATGAAAGGAACTTTTCTCTGCATGAAAGTGCGTGAACGTTTCTCTGCATGAAAGGAACGTTTCTCTTCATGAAGGTGCGTGAACTTTTCTCTGCATGAAAGTGCGTGAACGTTTCTCTGTCGATGACCACATCTTTTCATCTGAGAACTTGCGAAACCAGAAAATAACTTTGCTGCACTATAATTTATCATTTGAGATGAGTGGGTTGCCATCAAGTACAACATATGCATCATAATGCCAACATCACCATGGTATGCTGACATTATATACGTTCTACAAAATATTCAAGCTCCTCCTGAGTTATACAGGACTAAAAGTAGGTTCTTACAAATGAAACCTTTGAAGTTTTGCATAATTGACAATGCTTTATTTTGGAAAAATCATGAAGGCATCCTTCTTAATTGTTTGTTAAAGGAATAATCTGACAAAATATTACAAGAGTTTCATGCAGGTAACTATGGGGCACATATTTACTAGAAAACCACAGCTGACAAGATCCTAAGAGCCAGTTTTTACTGGCCCAATCTGTTTTCTGATGTAAAGAAATTCATAACCTCCTATCATAAATGTCAGATTTTTGAAGGAAGGAAAAAAATATTACCATTACCCTTGAAGCCAATATCTACTGAAACACCTTTTTAGCAGTGGGGTCTTGACTTCATTGGTAAAATCCATCCCCCCTCTTTTGCCCAACATAGATGGATCTTGACTATTATAGATTATTTTACAAAGTGGATAGAAGCCATACCCTCAAGACAGGCTACTGATACTGCCATAATAGGTTTCCTTGAGGCCAACATTCTGTCTAGATTCGGTTTCCCAACCAAAATCATCATAGGCAATGCATCAACTTTCAAATAAAAAAGGATGATTGATTTTTGCAACAAATATCATATAACCCTGGGTCACTCCACAACCTACTATTCCCAAGGAAATGGACTAGTAGAGTCTTCCAACAAGAGTTTAGTGAATATCATCAAAAAACTATTGGAGGGTAATAAGAAAACCTGGAACAAGAAATTAGTAAATGGCTTGTGGGCAGATAGGCTGACCACAAAGAAATCCGTTAGTACTAGCCCTTATCAGCTAGTCTATGGAATGGAGGTTGTCTTCCCATCTTTCTTGGGAACACTAGTGATGAAATTTCTCTAAGAAGTGCAGGTTGAGCCGAATGATATTCAAAGGAGAATTAATCAAACAATTCACTTGTAGCAGACTAGGGAAGAAGTGTATATCAGATCCCAAATAATGCTCAAAATAATCAAGAAAGCTTTTGACAAAAGGACTAAGGCAGAAGATTTCTATCTAGGAGATAAAGTTTTAAAATGGGACTCAAGAAGGGAGGATAAAGGTAAACATGGGAATTTTGACTTTCTATGAAAGGGCCCTTACATCATTTATGCTTTCAGGGGTAATAATGCTTTTTTCCTCAAAGAATTGGATGGTGCAGAATTAGAAGGAGGGCCAGTTAATGGTCGAATTCTTAAGCACTACATAGACCCTAGTCACTGATTTCACTAATCACTTATACATATTCTATTTTTCAAAAGTTTAGTGTTGAGTGGATGGTAATCTTTGGATTTGAAGCCCGAAGAGAAGGCCCTAAGCTTCAAAAGATTCACTGTCATAAATAGCAATAATGCAGTAAAGGAAAGGAAAAGTGTAGAAGTTAAATCACAACAATTTAGAAGGCCATTGATCTACAAGTTCTTGACATTTCATCAGAAAATGCCATCCCCAAGTGGAGCCACTGTTAGGTTCCTATACCAATAGGAGTCATAATTTTTGAATGGTTGAGATTAAATCTGTAATATGTACATACCTTTGCTTCCTGCAAATGTTTTCCATATTACACAAACTAAAAAATGTAAAGAGGGTATGTCCTAAAAGAAAAATCGAAGGACAAAAAGAATAAAAAAAAGGGTCCAAAATGATGAAAAATGAACCCTAAGAAAAAAAGAGACCATGAAGGTGTGCAAGTAAAAATTCCACTACTATTTACTTTTTGATGCAGAATAATTGATTGTGTGTAGCTTGTTATCCTTGCCATAATCCATGAATAGTAAAAATGTTTAAACTTGACTATTTCATGTTTTAAATTTCATGCTTGTAGATAGAGAATAAAAGTTGACCAAAATGTTTAACCTTGGCAGATAAGTAGATAGGTAGAGTAAATAAAAGGAGCTCAACTGTTTAATCTGAGCCCTTGGATGTAATAAGGTTAGATTTAGATAGATTTTATTGTAAAAGAAAAGAAAATATTTTGATAAGGGGTTTTCCAACTTGAGTGCACCCTAATAAAGAGAAGTAAAAATGGTAGGATGAGTAGGTGGGTAAGTAGAACAAAGGTTGCAAAATTATGATGATTGTTAGATAAAAAAGCCTATTAATCACCTCCATCATCAAGGTTCTAAGTATGAATGAAAATTGAGCATTTATCAAAGTTCACAAAGTCAAATTGATTAACCTCCCTTACTCATTACATTTTTCACTTAACTAATTTCCAAGAAAAGTGCATTTCTCTGACTTCTGGAGGGACTGGACCCTTGGCCCAATGACTTATAGGTCCTAAAGTATTAAAATTCCCCTCATAAATATTTTTCCCCTTCAATTTACTCATATTCCCCAACAGATCCCTTTTCTAAAAGAAAAACATCATTTTCCTAAGGAAAAGTCATTTTTCCTTAATAAACCCCTTTCTTTAAGGGTAAAACCTTAGAAAAGTGATCAGTCCCCATGGAAAAACCCCTTTTCTTCACAAAACCCAAAAGAACACTAGAAGCCTAAGTATGATGTGTTATGTCAGATAACAAGCAAATAAACAAAATACACTATACTTAGTGCTTTATTCGTTCCTCGCCAGCCTCATACCAATTTCGAACTTTATATATATATTAAATCCCAAAAAAGCAATAAAACCTTCCCGCATAGTTATATAATAAAAACCCTTATATTAATATTGCGCCCTGAAAAGTTTGAAACATAAACTTTATAAACCTTATCCAAATAAAAGAAATTAATTAACCGATCCACGGTTAATTAATAATCAACCCCGCCATTGAAATCACCCTCGACACCCTTAATCTGCTATAAACCATTGATTAATTTAATCCCGCGCTATTAAACCTGTGTCGGTCCCATCCATTAACCTTCATTCAAACCTTCCACCCCTACCACTATTCGATTGGCCCTCTTTAATCTGACGGCTATCGATCATATTGGGCAGCCTACGAAGGTCGAACTTTACCCACCCAATACGTGTGGTTTCACTTTTAGCTCCGTCACTACATGGCAACCGATGAATGGCATCGAGCAACTTCCCCTCAAAACCACCCCAACCCAAAAGCGGTGCGATCAAAACCCGCTTTCCGCTTCCCACTCAGTGACAAAATGTCCCATCCCTCGCTAAATTTCAAGTGTACCTTTTACCCGTGTACCCGCCAATTTTAGTTGACTTTGCAAATAAAACGAAATAACTCATTTTTTTTGTTTTTATCATGAAAAGGACGCTCAGACTTCCATGCAAACTACAGACTATGTGCAACCGCCAACCCACGTTCAAATGCCAACTTGCAGAAGCTGCTGAAACTTCCAGTCCACTCTTCGGTCACATAAGCCTCCTACAAACCATGCACAATCACCCATCAACCTGTTCAGAGCCAAAACCAGGTATTTACCCAAGATCACTAAGAAACCACGTCTCGTACCTAAAACCTGTTGCTCAATTTCTTGAATTATTAAGTAATTAGTTGGGAAAAATTTCCCAGCAGCCCCAAATCTCTTTGAATTGAACCAATTTTCCCCTAATTGAATAGAAAACCCTTTTTCCCCATTCTTGACTCCAAAAGAACCAAGAATGGCTGCTCTAGTTGCAATCAATGTTCGACCAATTACCACTCCCCACATGGATTTAGATCATCTCCCTTTGGCAAAAAAATATTTCCAGATTAAGAATACCATTGTCGAGGAATCCCCATTGAAGTTACATTGCAGGTACAGAGACCAGTATTTAAACCACGCAGACAAAATAGGTCTTTGGGAATCAAATTTGCCCAAGTATCAATTCCCTAGAGTCCATATCTTACCTGAAATTGTCCACTATTGCCATATGAACTATAGTCCTAGCCAAAGAGTAATGATGACTCCTAACCATACTGTGTTATTCACCATCACAACTAAATCCATCAATGAAATGCTGCAGTTGCAACCAAGGCAACACCTGACCCCCATTTCTATTAGAGACCTGCTTGACAGATTCCCTAGAATTACGTCCATCAAACTTGCTCAATTATTCCATACCTTCATTGTGGAAGAGAAATATATTCCAAAGGACCCTCCCCCATACATGTGGACTATTCTTTCCTATCTGGGTTGAGACATTATATCAATTATATCTAGTGTTTTAGGCTATACTACCAGTGAGTATGTTGATGAGTTTATTATAGCCTTCATGTCCATGTTCACTCCTGGACAGCCACCTTCCATCATGTTTGATTATGCCAAATTCATTGCAGATAAAATGCATGATCAATTCATGAGAATGGACAATGAAAGAGTATTCAAGTACTCATCAATTTTGTATCATCTTTTCCTATACTATCAAGCTGATAAATTTCTATTCACTCTTTAAAAGCATGATACCAGAGGCAACCCTAGATCTGTAATCTTTTGGACCCCATTGATCCACCAATATGACTCTCCATATACCTATACAAACTTCATAGACCTTTTTGTGCACCCAGCGGCAACCATGTTGTTAGCAAGTCCTCCCCCAAGGATCAGTGCAAATATCAGGAGGGTCCTACAGTTGTCTAAACAACACAAAGTGGGAGATTGGTACTTGTACCAATATCACACTGAAATCATAATATATGGCTGTGAGTTGGCACCCTACAAATTTCCAAGATACCTCCCAATTAGATTATTTGCTCTAGAGTACTACAGGAAAATAATTAATTCAGATCAAGTACATTTTGTAAAGGCCAAGAAGAAATCTCAAATTAGAATAAAAGACTAGCTAGACCCCTTTATATGCAACAATAGAGAAGCTGGAAGAGAAGTAGAAGAAATCCTTCAAAGGCTTAGACTGAAACAAAGCTTCATATGGAGATATGACCCTTTTGATTTCATCTGCAATAGAAGACAAAAGAACAAATTGCCTCCTTACATCCACCATGGAATTCTTGAGATAGAACAATATGAAAATCAGTTGGAATTGGTGGAAAATACACTAGTAGACAAATATAGCACAGAAGTTGTTGTTGATAATGTGTTGATTGATCTAGAAAGGAGACTTGATGAAGATTCCTTTGTACAGGTAACAGGAGAATCCCTATCCCTGAGGGAAACATAAGAACACAAAGAGCAAGAAGAAGAAGAAGGACCTCTAGAGCAAGAAGAGTCACAATAGACAGACATATCAGAAGAGCCAACTCAAACAAGACAACCAGAACCAGTTATGAGTACTCCTCCTATTATACAGACTCCCTAAACAAGGAGAAGAATCCCAAAAGAGATAGGGAAGAGGCCACTCCTTTTGGTAGACCAATGGCACAAAACTATGTCAAGAGGAAAAGGTTAAATACTTTTTTAGAACAAGAGTTCACAGAGGAAACAACTAGAACCACAGGTTTAGAAAGGGTAGAGAGTAGGCAGGCCACTCCCTCTGGAGGGACACAAGAACCTTCCACCACACAAATGTTGGAAAGACAACAGAGTGTGGAAGTATCCTCATTCAGGGCTCCAACTCACCAGGACCAGGACATTAGAGAGAAATATAAAGATATAAATGCCAAAAATGAAAATTTGAAGCCTCAGAGCTATGCACAATACCTCAAAATGGCTCCCACCAATCAAACAAGGCTAATGTCAGCCTTTGATGTAAAATAAGGTAAGATGCAAATGACTTTCATGAAACCTATCACACAGTAGCCCAGGTCTATAACAGATTACTTGAAGACATATTTTGAGGTGCTGGCGAAGGACATACATCCTAACGACCAAATAGAATTACATAAGCAGACCGAAGAAAAGGTCTATTCCACATTGACCAACAAGGCCATTGCAGTGCATCAACTACAAAATTCATGGAATAATATATCAGTGCAATTCCAACTAGAAAAGGCCTCTTCACACGCCAAGGATACTAGGATAAATCCCTTAGAGGACTTAATCATAGAGTTGGGGCATGATCCCAAAGATGTAAAGACTGTAGAAAGGCTAATCAAAAAGAAAAATGATGACATTGCTGCCTTAAAAAAGCAACACAAAATCCCACACTTGCATCATCCACAGATGGCTGAAGTCTTAGAGACTCCGAAGGAATAAGAAGAGCTTATGGACTTAGTTCTTAAGCTAAATGATCAATTAAAGGAAATAGAGAAAGAGCCAGACAACTTAATTCAGTCCAAATAGAGTGAGTTGGCCACCACTCCATAGACTGTCATTCCTATAGTCTCTATAACAGTTCCCTCTACATTGCTGCTTCCTTAGCACCAACAGTTCCACTAGCTACAACCATGCTAATCACAGGTACATCTACAAGTGCAAGTACATCTACAGAGAAGACAGCAGAATTAGTGAAAGCCATGGAAGAAATGACAATCCAGGCTACAGAGCTTAAAAGACTTAGAGAAAAGGTGTCAAGCTTAGAAACTCACTGCAAGCTTGCACAAATATAGCAGAAAGAAGAAGCTCAAAAGAGTCAAAGAATGGGTGAAAGGATAAAATTCCTTGAAAAGGACTTAACATTGCAACATCCACTAGGACAAATAAAAGAAATGCTCTGGTCCAACATCATTGACTCTGTCAATGATGTTTTTCCTTCAATTCAAGTAATTTTTTAGCAGACTGAACTGGTGAAAGTGGCCACTGAAGCAATAGAAAAGAACAAAGGAGATCTGGGAGACCAGCCTGAGGATGCCAACCAACTAATAAAGCTCTTGAACAGCAAGAAAAAGTATTAGCTAGATGAACTAGGCAAGAAGATAGGACAGGGACCATCATAGAAATCAAGAAGGTTCTTACTAAAAGGAACCTTATGCTTAATCTTGAGAAGAAATGCCAAAGCATGCAAGTTGATATTGATAGGTTCATGAAAAAGTTTGGAATTTTGAGGCAAAAAGGCCTTGCCAACCCTATGGTCATCCATGACAAGCTTATGACCCAAGAGTACTATGTGGATAGACTAAACAAGTTGGCCAAGGACCAAGCTAGTACTTTAGGGGTAAAAGCTTTACCCACCGGAAAGGTATTGTATGACAATTTGGAAAATTGTTCTTCCTGGAACACGAGGTAAAGAATCTATTTGTCAACAAGCCAAATTTTTCCAAGCACACCGAAGCTAGTGAGACATATAAAAAGATTCTTAAGGTAAAATTACCTGAAGATGAATGGTGGGTAAAACTAACAAATTTACTATAAAGTTACTGCAGTAAATCTGATGGCAGCAGGATGAAACAGGTGAAACAAGGTCAAAGTGTAACAGGAAAAGAATATCAATAAGTTGAAGACATAAAGTGATTCTAGCACGTAGATATCAGTCAACACAAAGATCCAAATCTGAATTACAAACAGCGAGCACAATCACAAAAAAAGGGACAACAAGAAGGCAATGTTCCATCTGTCTCTATCTTCATGCTTGAAGATATTTTCGATTTCCTAGAATAATTCTCAAACTGTTATGAGATATTTTGTAATATTATTTGTATAAATACTTCATATTTCGAAGTAATTAGGGTGGATTCAAAGACATTTATGTAGACATTTCTTGTCAAGTTAAGGAGCTATTGTAATCAAGATTGGATCAGCGTGCCGGATCATGGAATAAAGTTAAAGACATTTCACAGGATTCTTGTGCACAGTGGAAATCAAATAAGCATTATCTATTCATGTTTACTACTATTCTCTCTTCATGTTTATAAATAATCACATGTGTTTCAATGAAATCTAAATGGTAAACTAGGAATGATATTTCAGAATTAGCTTTAAAGCTCTCTATTTTGACTGTTTACCTTCTTAATGTTTTTTGCTAAACTATCTGTTACACAAAAATATCGTCACCTTGATTATTTGCAGTCGGTATGGGTCTATCACCACCTATGCCAGCTTCCTAAGCAAGTCTCAAACCTCAGCTCTTCAAAACAAGCTTTAGAAATGAGAGAAAGACATCAAAAAAAGCAATGTAACTCTGGTTCCGCACTTTCTCTCACTTTTTCCTGTGGGCCCACACCTTTTGTTTAGGATATCTGCGTACTTATATGTTCTGTATGTAAAAGGGAAAGTGCATACCCCTGTGAAAGTCAAAAGGCGCAATTTTTATATTAAAAAACTCATCTTGGGTTAATTCTAGACTTTTCTAGAAGCATTTGTTACGTGGATTGTTCGCTCCAAGTGGTTCATGCATCCCATGAGAGGAGGAACTAATCCCTTGTTGAGAGGAGCTATCCCTTTGAAGGAGGACTCTATCCCTTTAAAGGAGGAGCTGGTAATTGATCTCCATTGCACTATAAATTGAGGCATTAGGTCAGTGGCCAGGGAGGTTAGAAGCTGAACTTTTGAGGGTAAATGCTAGTGAAATCAAGACTTCCTATTTGAGCTTAAGAGGAGAGATCACATACCTTTTTGGCTTCATTAGGGAGTGAGTGAAGCTTGCCAAAGTAGAGGAGACTTCTTGTTGGACCCTGGAGGAGCTTGTACAGCGTCAAGGCAAAGGTTGTAAGGTTCTTCTCTTTTGAATTAATACAATCAAGCTCAGTTTTCTCAACAAGTATCTCATGTTATTTGTTTCATGGATTCCTTGACTTTCATGTTGAATGTGTTTTATAATACTGGATATTCAGGTGCTATTTAATCATTTGCCTTGTTTGTGCTTGCAGGTTTGCGACAAAGGAACTTACTTGGATCAAAGGAGCGAAAGCATTTCCAAACTTGCGTTGGACATGAGGTAGGCCTTGAACACATTTGTTTGCCATTATTTATAAAGCGAATTTAGAGAAAGATAGTGTCTGGTTGGTTTGTTTGTCATTAGGTCTTCATTAGATTCTAGGAAGGTCTATCTTGTCCGCAAGATCGACTCATTTCGCGTGACAAAATGGC
>APFE030276557.1:0-16906 GCA_000404065.3 Pinus taeda | reverse complement strand
TCGTACTTGTCATTTTCTTCAAACATATGGATTTTGTATATTTTTTTTAATGCATAGAGTTAGTTATAAATACAATTTGTAATTAGCTTTACATAATTATATATAGTTGTTTTCTTTATATGTGTGTGTTTTTCTAGTCCACTGATTTAGGTGGCTCCAAAAAAGCTTAAAAATCAAATTCTTTGGATTTCATCAAAACATAGAGCCCGTCAACTTGATTCTAACAGAAAAGATGACACTCAAATCTAACATCATATCCTTAAGATATTTGCAATCAAATTTTTGGTCAACTTGGTCCCACTCGCTAAATCTAACAAAACGCCAGCTAAAGTTGGAGGTTCACTATATCTGGTGGACCAACTAAATTTGTCAAAACCTGCCAAATTTGGCGGTAGGTCACTGAGAGACATTCTCGCACTTATTAGTGGTTAGAAATGACGAAATTCTCGACTTTGTCATTTTTCTGATAACCCCCAAAATGTCGACCAACAATTTTGATTTACTATATTAACGAAAACAAAAAATGAAATCGTGTTGGGTCGGTTGGTGGTCAATCCCCACCAACCCCACTATGGATATTTTTATATTATATATTATATGGTGGCTAGAGGCCAACCCTACAACACCAACGGTCACATATATTAATGGACCTATGGGGCTTCAACCCGCATTAGTAGTGTGGTCGGCCCATCGACCAATAGTTTAATAAAAAATGACCTCTCCAAATTTGAACCACCACACCAAATAAAACAACCACCACCAACAACTTTTGGGGAGACATGGGGTTGGAACCTGGGCCTTCCCTAGCCTAATTTGGTCACCTACCAATGGCCTAATGTACCTAACGTTGTATGCTTTGCCCATGAATTTAATATAAAAGATCAAGTTTTCATTTTCCCAAGGCAAACATATGTGAGAATGGAGGAATGGCTTGTGGAACCAAGAGCGGAACTGCACCTAGGTCGAGCATGAATTTTGAGAGAATCTTAGAGGAAAAATTCTACTAGGGAATATTCTTTATAGAGAATCTTTGAGGAACCTTGGAGATTTTTGGGGGCTGAATTTTGGTAGTGACAAAATTATGTTGATTTTATACTCATTTGAACTAGTTTCTTGCAACAATTTGATGGTGCAGTCCATTTCTTCATATGAGAAACATATTTTTCGCTAGTGTCCAGGAGTGAATTTTATGAGGAATCTAAAAGATTCCTAGGAAGCCTAAATTCGACCATGACAAAAAGGGGTTATATTTATGCTCATATTTCACAGTTCATGGCAAGGAACACGATGACGTAGTCCATTTCTCCATCTGAGTAGCCAATTTTCAAACCATCGCCACACTTAGAGGTATAAGGTGTATTTTTTCCACGTGTTTACTTGATTTTGTTGAGATTATGATTTATATCTGAGATCCATGTATGTCACCTTGTTAGAGGATTATTGTATGCCACTTTAGGTGAGAGATTGTTCCAATTTCATGTTGGAATAGAACATCTTGTGAGTGAAAGTTCTTATAGACGAATGTCTCTTAGGAGAGACAAGTGTTAAAACCCTAATGAAAATTCCACATAATAAAAGTTAATAAAGGAAAAAATAATAACCATGGTTGATGAGACACTTATTCCAAGTTGAATATTGGGCAAGACATCTTAGTGTGGGTGTTCATTGGTTTATTATGGTTAAGGAAATTGGCAAAGGCAATGGCTAAGGCTTTGGAAAGACAAAATAACAATTTCGATACATTTGTTTATGAACATAAGGAAATTAGGAGAAAATAAAGGTGAAAGGTCTTAGGTTGCATGTGAGGAGGAAAATGAAAGAAAATAGAAGCCTAATTAATAAAAAGACTTTTGATGATTAGTTGGTACCTTTTGTCAGTTCAGTTTTGGAGCTCTCTCACTATTCTGTCTCTCTCTCTTTCACACTTAGAGTTTTCTTGGAGCACTTTGGCATTGCATCAAGAAAGGAAAAGAATGCAAGAGGAAGGAAGGAGCAAGGAAGGAAGAGAAAATCAAGCAGCGACAACAAGATTTTTTGCAGGTATCGATTGGCATGTGTGTTTACCCTGCTAGATTTGGCATGCGTGGTATTGCATGTGGTTCTTTTCTGTTATGACATGGGTTTTGCCAAGTGTGACAGTCTTTTCAGTATAGCCTTGCCATTTCTAGATAGCCATGGTGTGATAGGGTTCTCATGTTTTGGTTGAGTTGGATTTTCGGATCAATTCGAAGTTGAGTGAGGTGGATCTCTAAATAATAGAACACATGTCCTAGTAACCCTCGAACCGCACTGTGGGTTGTTGTAAAGTCAGATTTTGTGTTGCCTCAGTGGGACTAGGAATCCTCGATCGATGAATGGTGGGATATACGGTAAAGCCTAGAGGTGGGTGCTCTCCATTTGCCCTCGTAATCCTGGGTGGGATATGTGGTAAATCTTGAAGAGTGGGTTTTGATTTAGGGCCTAGTGATCCGGTGTGGATTGCGGTAAATCCTGAGAGACTAGGAGAGGAAACAACAACATGTGCATACTTAAAGAAGAGGAAACATAATTACGATCAATAAATCAATAACACGAGCATATTGATAATGAATTTCACCTAGTGTGGGCTATGTCTCTGGACCTTGGTGTCAAGAGTGGGGAGGTCGCTTCATTAAATGCTGCAAACGATGATGATGTACATGGTATGTTATTTTTCATTACAAGGACAAATACCCTCAACCTGAGTGGCGGGTCTCTCCATGAGACGTTCTCCCTACAAGAACTCTCACTCAAATGAGTCCTCCTTCAGCATGACAAGCTAAAAAAATCTCACATGATGTGACAACAGGTATGCCTCAACATAATGGTAATCCAAGGTCTCAACAATAAATGCATCATTTCAACAGAAAGACATGGCATAATTGCATCATATACCTCCACTTTCGAATATGGTCGAAGAATGCAAAGCTTAGCTATTGAAATGGACTACATCACTAAATTCCTGGTGATGAGTGGTGTAAAATCAACTATAAACTTGTCCAATTCTGACACCATCAAATTTTGGACCCTCGGGAATCTTCAGGATTATACCAAAGATTCCTTCTTGAAGATGGATGGAAAATCCGATTTTCTGATGAAGATTTCAAGCACACCACTACACTCCCTAAGAAATTTTGTGAAAAATGACTATAAAGTTGACAAAATTTTGTCTCGGTCAAAAATCAGCCTCCAAATGAATCTTTAAGGTTCCACAGGTTCTCCAAAGATTTCTTGTTGTTGGACACCTACATTTTTGTTGCTCATATGTTGATTTTCACTGCATGGTTGGACTGCTGGTAAGAAAATGTACTAAAATGATTTTAAGGTTGATAAATTTTGTCACTGGCACTTCTGACCCTCAAGGGATTTTTTCAACATCTTGACATATTCCTTAATTCATGATTCCACCTCCTTGGTCTGTGAAAAAATTCCTTGGTCTGTGAAAAAGTTCCATATTGTATCATGGATCCATAACTTCGAGGTTCCACACCGCTCATCTAAAAATCCGTTGCCTCCTCTTGCTTGGCGCTCCTTGAATCTCCTTGTCAAATGAATATGGTCTATTTATATGTATATCTGTTATTGGGCAAAGGTTACAAATTGTAGGTCAATGGGCCATTGGTGCATCGTTGTATTTCCATGTTGGTGACCCATGAGATCATGAACTCCAAACCTTGCATGAATTGTTTTAATATAAAAAATAAATGATCATCCATTGACCATTGGTTATGTTTGGCATATAAAAAACCATATTACAAATTATGGGTGGTGGCATATGGTTAATAACTTTTTTTTAATTTATATATATGTTTGATATGCCAACCACTTTTCATTGGTTTGGTTAAAATGGTTTTGACATAACCGCTTAATATTATAACCAACCATGTTTATATAACCATATGATAATTGGTTTTTTAAAGTAGGTAAAGCAATGCATCTGACTCGCAACCAGTTTCGAGACCCGCGACTAGTGCCATGTCCTTGACCATTACCCAATCATGCGGTTTCTACCATGCCCTGCTCTCAGAGTCGAGACAATGGAGCTAGGTCCATACCTGGATCATAGATGAAACAGTGTCGAAACCTGATGAGCACATTGTGTCCACATTTTATGCTTATCCTTTGCAACATGTAAATTAGCTTGCCACTGAGTTAAATCAGTGTCCTCGGCGAGATGGATATAAATGTCCTCGACGAGATGGATATAAATGTCCTCGCCTGATGGTGGCCCAGATTTTGCTTCCCAACCTTATGACTTACTGGTAAGAGGCCCAAAAAAACCTAAGTTTCAGAACCTTTATGTTTATCCCTCCCCTGCTCTGTGCCGGGTTTCTCATACCTGTTTATAGTTTCGAATAGGACGATAGATACAAAAAGGGAGGATCTCTTTCTCAGTCTAGTTTCAGCTGGTTTTATCATCGTTATATAGTTATTTATTCAATAGTTTCTACCTGTTTTGATCGTCATAGTTTTGACGGGTGAAAACCCTTATTTTCTTGTCTCTTTTCCGTTTTAGCTATCCTCATTTATCTGGAGCTTTTTTTCTCTCTATAATCCCTCTTGTTCCTGCTTCTTCTTGATAATTTTTTACATGGTCATGCGACTCCGACAAGCCAACAAGGGTTCGGAAAGCTATGTAGTTTCGGCAAGCTATCTTGTTTGAGGATTCTCGCATATGGTCGACCTATAGAGGTATTACTTCTCTCAGGATAATGTGTAAAAAGGTATGAAGTTTTTTCTCCTTAGCTGTCATTATAAAAGCATAAAAATAAAGATTGTTACAGTGAAAATTTTGGCTGTATGTCTCTCTGTTTTTTTAGCAGCTCAAGCCTCTGTTTTAAAATTCAGTTCTATGATCTTTCTATTCACCAGCAAATATGGCTTTAGTTGTCAAATTTTTGCATCATCTCTTGGCCATGTTTAGGTTTTAGTTTCAGGGTAGGGAAATGGTGGTGTAATTGTAAAGGTTGTTATTGTTGTTGTTTGGTAGTTTGAAAGTTTTTCTACAAGGGAGTTTACAAGGAAGATTATAGATATGTTGTCTTAGATGATATATTTTGTTCCAGTTTATTAACAAGGCGATCTATTGTTCAATTATAATCAAAGTTTTATCCTTCTTGGCTCCTCCATTCTTTCCCCTGTATCTGGTTTTATCCAGTTCTCAGATTCTGTTTCAATCATGTTTTGTCTCTCTGGTTTTTCTAATCTTCCTCCCTGGGTTTTCCGATGATGGAAAATCCCTCAGGCTTTTCTCTCTCAGATGGATGGGTGGATGTGGATGCCGTATTATGGACATCTGGCTGGTAAATGGCTAGCGTACCTTTTCCCCTCCATCAAAACCCTCATCGGACGTCAGCCACCTCACTTTCCCATAACCCTTCGCTGACATCTCACAGTTTCGCTCAGAAAGGTGTCAGCAAGTAAGTACCGGTATAGTCATTGCGTGGTACCTTCCATAGATCATGTCAGTTATTTTCTTATGGGAAATTTAAATCTCACATGAACATTTTCTTTGTAACTCGGAATTGTACCCTTTTCCACGGTGCTCTCTGCCTCCTACATCTGTCCACACATGATCCCACACAATCGGGATTTTACATCATCCCCAAGGTCTGTTGAAACCTTTTATTCCTATCCTTTATCGATACTCCCATGGCCTTTCTGTACCCACGATATAATTGACTTGGATTACTTGAGTCCTAGGCCCAGATGGAAATATTGTCCGACGTGTCTGCCTCTTCTGCTTTGGTCCGAGCTACCATTGAAGCGGAAATGCTCCATGCGGGCTCTCAAACTTCTGGAGGGTGGCAGTCTAAGTTTGGACTAGCAAATAATTCTCCATCTTGCCATCCGGCACGTGCCCATCAGGATGGTGAACATGAATTCCCTCAACGTAAACATAGACAGCACCCTATAAAGACTATCTCGCCTCCCTCTGTTATCAACCTGGACAGTATAACCCTTATCGATATAATTATTAGCTTACAAAAACGTGCTCTAGTCGAATGCTAGTAATTTCCTGATATGGAAGACTCTCAAATGAGAAATTGGCTTGGCACCAATGGAAATCATTACTAGGATATATCCTACGATAGTCAGACTAATGAAAAATTGGTACAGTTTCCACTTTCTGAGTATGGAGGACCTAGAGACCATTCGTTCCTTACCATGGGTTCATGGTAAAAGATTCCTAGCCCTTCACAATTGGTATATTGGTTTCAATCCATTGCAGAATACCCCCTCTAACAATCTCATATGGGTGAAATTACCTAGCCTTTCAATCGATTTATGGACAAAAGAATCATTAACGGATATTGGAAATGTCATCGGGAATTTTGTCTATGTTGACCCGAAATTCCTGGGAACCAAGAACAAAAGGTTGGCTTGGATCCTCATTGAAAGGGAATACCATGGAGTTTTCCCTGACCACATAAACCTACATTAGGAAGAAATTAATCTACAACAGAGGCTAGACTACTGGGGAGTCCCTTTCCGCTGTTCGTCATGCCACAGGACTAGACATCTAAAAGAACAGTGTCCATTCTATCCAGGGGGTAGACTATATGGAGGGAAGTTTTATGATAAATCAAAGTATTTCTATTCAAAAAAGAACCAATTGGAAGTAGAGAGACTGAAGAAGGAGTCAATCCAGAAGTCAACAAATCCAGATAACTCCCATTACTCTAACCATCAGTTATCACCTTCTCCAAATTCAAGAAGATCTTTGCCGGCTAATGTTCCCTCTTCTCCCTTCTATCCCAAAAAATCGAAATTCTCTCCTTTGGGATGCCCTCCTCCATCGTCTGAACCCTTTCTCTATCATGAAATTCCTGCCCCAGATCCTCTACCTCATCCCCTCTTCGATGTACCAACAACTTCTCATATCACTTGCATCCCCTCCCCCTTTCCTTTTCCAAATAAGATCTCTCAACAATCAAAAGGCA
Source organism: Pinus taeda (assembly GCA_000404065.3). Taxonomy (NCBI): domain Eukaryota; kingdom Viridiplantae; phylum Streptophyta; class Pinopsida; order Pinales; family Pinaceae; genus Pinus; species Pinus taeda. The sequence continues at coordinate 9,944 of APFE030276557.1, read as the reverse complement.
AGGAGCCCTATCTCTCTGTCACTCCTCTAAATTATCCAATTTCCTCCCCTCAGAATTTTGTTGGAAGTGACCTAGATTTTCTCCTAAAAAAAACAAAACAAAAAAAACTCTAGATTTGCATCCCCTCACCATTCACAAACTGTAACCAGCTGATTCCCCTCACATTAGCCCAACCTCTGCAAGAAACATCATAGTCAAGAGGAAGCAGAATAGGGGAAGTAGACATTTCTGGGGAATGAAAAAGTGTACTCTAAATACTGGCAAGGATCTTTCTCTTATCGATATTCCTATTACTAATCTCTCTTCTCATGGACCTCTTAGAGCAAGACAGCCAATTGACCTTTCTCCATGACCCGAATTGTGTCTATTAATGTTAGGGGTTTGGAGGTAGCCCAGAAATTTCTAGCCCTTAAGGACTTGTTTATTACTTCTCAGACCAATCTTATTCTCATCCAGGAAACCATGCACGGCCAACCTGATACTATCTCCTATTTAGGAAAATGTTCCCATCCTAGCACATTATGACCACTGACTCAAATGGCCTCTCGGGGGGCCTCGCGGCTTTATGGAACCCTGTCGGGGTTGCAGTTAAAGCTTTTAGATGTTGCTGGTATCTTGCTTTTAGCCAATTTTCGAGGTATCTCAGGTTTCATACACATCCCTAATGTTTATGCCCCATACAAGGGCCACTTCTCTTTTTGGAATCGTTTTCTCTCATATTAAATTATGGAGCTGAACTCTCTAATGATTGGTGGAGATCTAAACTCTACTCTTAGTTTTGATGAAGTGTGGGGTTGTGGAAGGAAAATGGACCCTTTGGTAGGTTTAATTCAAGATGCCCTTCTTAATTTTAACGTTGTTGATGTCTGTCCATCCAAAATTTGCCCCACATGGTATAATGGTAGATCTAGGGCATCCTACCTAGTCAAACGACTCTACATTTTCTGATTCATGACGAGTTGTTGAACGCCCGGCTCTCTCGGATTCAGATATTGTTAATTGTTCACTCTACTAGGCCTTTATTTTTCACTTGGAAATAGGAAGCCGGAAAGGTGTTTCCTTCAATTCAACAGAATTTGGTTTGATGATCCTGAGTTTAATGACCTTGTTCGGAATCACTGGGTTGATCGCTCTTAGTATGCCAGCTCCTCTCCCTCCCAGGACCTCCTGGACAATTTAGTTTCTCTCAGAGAAATAGTAAAACCATGGCAAATCAAGAAGCTAAAATCTAACAGGATTTCCCTGGATGAAATTCAGAAGGAATTGGACAGGATTGCTTCCATGATGAAGGACAAATGCCTTGCCCTAAAGATACGTTATCACATCAAAGAATTGGAATTTAAGAAACACAAATTACTGGCCATAAAAGAAGCCTCTTGGAGACTAAAAAGTAGAGTTATTTGGTTAAAAGAAGGAGACAAAAATTCCAAATTCTTTCATAGATATGCAAATAAGCGGTGGAACACTAACACTATATGGGAGATTAAGGATGATGAGGGAAAAATTTTATATTCATAGGAAGATATTTGTAAGGCAACTGTAACTTTCTTTCAAAAATCCTATAGCAGGAATAGTATTGTATGGCTGAAAATATAATCTAGGAGGGGATTGAACCTTTCCCTACCATGTTCAAAGAGGAAAAAAATGATGAACTCTTCAAATCTGTGTCTGAAGATGAGCTTTTATTTGTCATGAAATCTTTTAAGAAAGATAAATGTCCAGGCCCTGATGGATGGACAATAGAATTTTTTATCCACTTTTTTGACCTAGTAAAATAGGATATTCTCAATATGGTCGAAGAATCCAGAATGTCTGGTAAAATTCATCAACATATATCATCAACCTATATAGCACTCATTCCAAAGAAGAAAAAATCCTCTTCATTCTCTGGTTATAGACCTATATCTTTATGCAATGTGATTTATAAAAATATCTCTAAAATCATTGCTCGCAGAATTAGAGGTACCCTTTCAAAATTTATCTTGCAAGAACAACATGGGTTCCTACATCATAGAAGTATTCATGATGCGGTTGCAAACACTTAGGAAAGTTTGCACTCCTTACACTAAAAAAAACTTGATGCTGCAATCCTTCAAATTGATCTCAAAAAGGCTTATGACTGTCTTGATTGGGGCTTCTTAAGATGTCTGCTCTTCAAAAAGGTCTTAATCAATCTTCTACCAACTGGATTATGGCTTGTGTGGAGTATGTTAATTTTTCTATCCTTATTAATGGCTATCCTTCTTCTTTCTTCCCTGCTTCTAGAGGTTTGAGACAGGGATGTTCCCTCTCCCTGCTGTTGTTCATCCTGGCAATGGACTGCCTTAGTCTGCACATCAAAAGGGTCGTCTCAGAGGGTCACTATCGACCTTTGATGATTAGCAAAAATAATTACATTTCTCACAACCTTTTTGTAGATGATATCCTGATTTTCGGTATGCTTTGTCACCTTACCTAGGTTAGTATTTTTAATATTCTGAAGAACTTCAATAAGGCTACAAGCCTTCAAATTAATGAAGGTAAATCATGTTTCTTCCACAAGGAATGTGATAATGAAATCATTGAATACTTGGTTGAGCTATATAACATAAAAGCAAAGCCTATTAATGATGGAATGAAATACCTCGAATATCACCTTAAACCCTCTTGATATACTAGAATGGACTAGTATTGGATCATTGATCGTTATTTTAAAAGGATATCGAGTAGGGAAAACAAATGCCTATCCATGGGAGGAAGAGTTATCCTAGCTCAAACAGTTCTGACTCAACTGGTTGTTTATTGGGCTCATCTTTTTTACATTCTGGCCAGCATTATTAAAATGTTGAATAGACTGACATCAAATTTTATTCGGGGAGGTTGCAAGGAAAGGAGGAAATTTCATTTAACAAAACTCTCAAACATAAATTTTCCAAAGGACCTTGGAGGATGGGGAATCATGGATCTCAGGAAATTTGGAATAGCCCTATTATGCAAACCCCTATGGAAAGGTATATATGGAGAAGGTATATGGAGTAGATCCATCAGAAGGAAGTACATGGGCAACAAAGAGTTTTCCTTCTAGTACAGGAAAGGCACAATTGGATCTGTACAAGGCTCTGCTATCTGGCAGAGTTTCCGAAAAATAGAGTTTTTTTTCCTAAAAAATCTCTCATGGAGTTTACAAAATGGAAACAGTATAATCATCAATTTAGATCCCATATCCAAAGTAGGGAAAGATTACTCTATTCCACATCAAATTATAAATTACTTTCATCGTTTGGGAATCTTCATTTGGGGTCAGCTCATTTTAGGTTGGCAAGGCCCTTCTCCCATATGGAAAGAAGCCTATGAGTTGGGTCTTCAAGGACAGGTGGCTATTAAATGGAAAACTACCTTGACGATTATAAGCAATTTGGGCTTCTATTGCACAGAATCACAAGACATTCTTACTTGGAGGGGGAAAAGGGGGAAGGGAAAGATTAATGTTGCAGAAACCTATTTAGTCCTATCTATGAATCAACCTCCTCACTCTTATTATCTATTTCCTTCTTCACTATGGAAAATAGGGGTCCCTAGAAAAATTATTATTTTCTCTTGGCTAGTCTTCCATAACAAAAACCTCACATGGGACAATTTGCAAAAGAGACATTGGATAGGACACGGTTTTTGCTTAATTTGCAAAGTGGAAATGGAAAATAATGATCACATTTTTCTTCATTGTAGCATAACCTCTCAGGTATGGAGGAAACTGTCATCCTTTTCTAGTTTCAGTTTTTCTATGCACACCACTATAAAAGACTTTTCTGAATGGTGGAGTATATAGAAGGTAGCTTGGAGATCGAACCCTCAAATTGTCCTTTGGACAATCTGGAAGTGGAGAAACAATGTGCTTTTTCAAAACATGCAGGAAGATTTCCATCAAATTTTTTATAAGATCATATCTCTCTACAACTTTCACTGGCCTCAGATCAAACAACAAAAAAAGAAAATCAATGATCAAAACAACATTCTTTGACAATTCCCAAGGGCTTACTTTGATGGAGCAGCACAAAATGGTATTTGTGCATGTGATTTTTACATTACCATGAATGAACACCAAGCTTTCAACATCTTTTGGAATGGAGGGGAAGGCACCAATAACGACGCTGAAGCAATGGCTCTTTCGGGGCTTTTATATTTCAGTTCCTTTCTGAACATACCGGTTTTGCACATATATGGGGATTTTAAAATCATAATCGACCATGTTTTAGGAAAATATTCTATTAAAAATCAACTTCTTTCAGGCTGGATGAAAAGAATTGAGTTTTTCTGGAAAACACAAAAGGACTATTCTATCCAACATGTGGATAGATCTAAAAATGGAAAAGCAGACAGTTTGTCAAAAAAAGGCCTATCAACACAGTCGGGTATATGGTACATGGATATCCTTAAGGGCAATATCACTTATACATTGGAAGAATTTCTCCTCCTAGGAACATAATCAGGAATTTTCCTCCCATCCCCTGTTTTATTTCTCTCTCTACCTGGCCACTAGGCTTCCCACAGTATCCTCTACGAAGTGAGTTTCTCCTTTGCAGATGGTGTTGATCTTACAACAGGTACGGTTTCTCCTTAGCAGATGGTGCTCATCTTACAACAGGGACGGTTTCTATTTTGTATTTTCCCAGCTTTTTTGGACTGTATAAAGATTCCTCAAATATATAAGCATCAATTTCCAATCTTTTCCCTCCCCACCGTATGTGGAGGCAAATTTTGGATCTCTCATTGCTCCTACTTCCATTAATATTCAGTTCCTGGAAAGGGCTAACATATTGTAATTATCATACTTTTCCTTATATTAATACAATTCCGCTTTTTTCATGCTGAAAGTTTGAGATGAAATGGAATGGCGAAAATCAATATGTGATGGTCAGCCTCTTCCATTGATTGAGGTTGATATTATGTAGTGTCCACGAATAAAGTTGAGCCAAGATTGACATCATAATAATGCTATTGGGGAGACGCCATAGACTTTTGAAGAATAAAGGACAAGAAAGCATGTGGGCTACGATAGTTTTGCGTCCAATTCCTTGATTGTTTGTGGATATAATACTCTGTAGTAAGAAACTAATAGGAGAGAAATATTTGTCAAGAAAACAATAATTTTTTTAGATTATTTCATTTCTAATTTTTTTTTAGATTACAATTAGAGTAGAAATTGAAACATTTTGTTTATATTGATTTTTTTTGTAAGTTTGGTAAGACTATAACTTCATCATGTCTAACTTCTCTATCTGATTGGGAGATAACACAATATTTGAACCCAAAACTTTCGGTTCAGTGAGACTTCATTTTTATGGCCATTGCCAATTAAACTACCCCAAACAGAGTATTTATAATGGCTTTAATTTTGTTGAGTGATTATAATGTTTTGATTGGCTAATATTAATATTATTTTTAAATATAACCTTACCTTGCCCAAAACATATTTTTCTTAAAACATATTTTTCTTAGCATACAAGTGGGACTACTACAAATAAATTCCAAACTCAAAATATATAGATATCATACTTTACAACAGTTTTATAGAAATATAAAATATATCATGCATATATATTTCAATTTCAGGTAGAAGTATATTGGTTGACTTTTTTTATAAATATAATTTGATGGATAGGATTAAAAATGAAGTGAATATGCCCCAAATATGCTTCGTCTTTGTCATAGATCGTCGGCTTTGGTGAGATATAGCCTAAAAGGACGGGGAACAAATATCTGAAAGGGTGGAGAAAATATTTGTTAGTGGTGACACGTGTGGAGAGAAATTATACGTTGTCGGTGGTGATGCATATTGTTTTTTCTGATGTAGATATGCATTTTTCACTCAAGTTTTCTCTCAATAAATTTATTATTTTTTAATAAAATCCATCATATTATTGTTTTTATTGACTATTTTATATAAAATGTAATCAATGAATATTTTCTATCGGCCAATAACAAATTTATTTCGTGTGTATTTTTTCTTTAGATATTTTCGAAATCTTACTCTTAGGTAATAAATAAATAAATAAATTCACGACATTAATACAAATAAAATAAATAAAAAAGCAATTATGACATTCCTCTTCTTAAGTCTAAAAACACAATTACCTCCCACTTTCCCTCACATATTTTGGAAGGCAAAATGTCCTCCAAAGATTATACATTTTGCCTGGCTTGTATTCTATAACAAGAATCTAACATGGGACAATCTCAGGAAGCGCTTTTGGCATGGTCCCAGCAGGTGCACTATATGCAAATCTGAAGAAGAGACAAATCTCCATATGTTCATCAAGTGCCCAGTCATACAACGGATCTGGTACGTACTGGCAAACACATTTGATTTTCTACTGACTGATTTTATCTCTCCTAGTGCAGCCCTTATATGGTGGAGCAAACAGAATGGGAACAGGCGATTTCTCATTCTCATTTTCCTATGGACAGTTTGGAAATGGCGGAACGCACATATATTCACAGACTCAGCCTTGACGCCATCATCCATTATAGATAATTTTATGACAGATTGGTACACGATATATGGCTCATATTGATTATCAACAATATTCTCTGATTGTCCAGCATTAACACCATATCTATGACCTCCAAATATAGTTATGCATATTTTGTTATATTAGAATCAGACAAAACTTGATAGTTATGCTTAATATGTATATTGGTTGTGTTTTCTACACACCTGCAATTATATGATCTCAATATAATATATCTCGCTTTTTTCTTCTGAAAAAATATATAGGATGGAAATACTTACATTATAGTATAATAATATATATGATGGAAATACTTACATTATAGTATAATAATATATATGATGGAAATACTTAACAATACTATAATTAGATGGAAATATTACTTAATTTTATAAATGAAATTTAGTAAATTAATAACACCATTGAAGAGTAAATTATAAAAGATAGATTAATATTACAATATTAAATTTAAATAAATTTATATTTATACATTTATTATATGTTAATTTTGAAATATAAGTTACTTTTTTTAAATGGGAAAATAAAGTTAGAGATAAGAAATACAATGAAAAGAAAATTAATTGTTATTTTTTATTATTATGGAATAATGATAAAACCTTATTAAAATCAATTATGATATATGTTTCTAAAAATTCAGATAAAAAAATTATGTTTAATTTTTTTTTTTTAATTTTTTTATTAAATTTTTAGATTTTCAAATCCAAAATTTAATTATCAATTAAGTTAATATTATTTTTAGTCTTATTATAAATTTATTTATTAATAATCTAATAATATTTAATAATAATAATTATTATTATTATTATTAATTTCTCGATTTAAATTAATAAATTGGTAAATTAATAAATTGATAAAATTAAAAGTAATTATTGATGCAATACAATTAATTAATATTACAAATATACATTATTAATAATAAATATTATTCAAAATAATTAATAATTAATAATATTAGTAAATAGATAGCAGTATTTTTATTAATGAACTTTAAGTCAATTATTAATTAATTAATTAATACTAAATAAATTTTAAAAAAATATTAGTAAATTAAGAAAATTGAATATGGTCAGCTATGGTTGAATCAAGTCAAACATGCTCAATCATGGCCAATCATTGTCAAACATCGTCTACCATGATCAACGATCATCTTTAATGGTCAAACATGCTCCACCATCATCAACCATGGTCATAATGGTTAATCGATGTCTCTACAGTGAACCATGATACGATGGTTAATCATGCTTGAATATGGTCGACCTTGGTCAACGTCTTTATGGTCAACCATGGTTAACAATGGTCAACCATGATTAACCATGGTTGAATTTCAACAACCATGATCAACCTTGATTAAAGTCTCTTTGATCATGATCAACAATGTTGGTCAACCATGGACAATCATGTTCAACTATGGACAACCATGGTCAATCATGGTCAACCATGTTTTATAAAATCAAACATGGTCAACCATGATCCAAAGTCACATTGTGACAAAGATTGTCTCAATATGAAAATCAACCATGGTGAACCATGGTTCAACATCGCATTTTAAATGCCATTATCTCAATATGAAAACAATCGTGGTCAACCATGTTTATTTTAGTGTTTATAATATTTATCTTTGGGTTTATATACCTTGGGTTTATACTATTAATCCCTTGGGTTTAATATTATTCCCTAGGGTTCATAATCCCTTGGGATTTTAGTATTAATCCCTTGGATTTATTATTCCCTTGGGTTTACTATTCCCTTAGCTTTATAATATCAATCACAGTGAACCATCGTCAATCATAGCCAACCATGGTCGATCATGGTCAACCATGGTTGAATGTCACATTGTGATAAGGATTGTCTCAATATGAAAATCAACCATGGTCAACCATGTTTATTTTAGTGTTTATAATATTTATCTTAATGTTTATATACCTTGGGTTTATAATAATAGTCTCTTGGGTTTAATATTATTCCTTTGGGTTCATAATTCCTTAGAGTTTTAGTATTAATCCCTTAGGTTTATAATATCAATCCCTTGGGTTTATAATATCAATCACGGTATCATGGTCAATCATAACCAACTATGGTCGCTGATGGTCGAATGTCACATTGTGACTAAAATTGTCTCCATATGAAAATCATGGACAATCATGGTCAACCATGGTCAATCATGTTCAACCATGGTTAGTCATGATCAACCATGGTCAAATGTCACATTGTGACAAACATTGTATCGATATGAAAATCAACCATGGTCCAACATCGCATTGTGACAAAGATTGTCCCCATATGAAAATCAACCATGGTCCAATGTCGCATTGTGATAAGGATTGTCTCAATATGAAAATCAACCATGGTCAACCATGTATATTTTTAGTGGTCATAATATTTATCTTAGGGTTTATATACCTTGGGTTTATAATATTAGTCCCTGGGGTTTGTTATTATTCCCTTGAGTTTATAATATGAATCCCTTGGGTTTATTATTCCCTTGGATTTATAATATCAATCATGGTCAACAATGGTCAATCATATCCAACCATGGTCAACCATGGTCGAATGTCACGTTGTGACAAAGATTGTCTCAATATGGAAATCAACCATGGTCAGTGATGGTCCAACATTGCATTCTGAAAAAGTTTTTCTTGATATGAAAATCAATCATGGTCAAGCATGGTTCAACGTCACATTGTGACAAGGATTGTCTCAATATGAAAATCAAACATGGTCAACCATGTTTATTTTAGGGTTTATAATATTTATGTTACGGTTTATATAGCTTGGGTTTATAATTTTTGTCTCTTGGATTTATAATATCAATCATGGTTAACCATGGTCAACCATTGTCTACCATGTTTTATAAATTCAATCATGGTTAACCATGGCCCAACATCGCATTGTGCCAAATATTGTCTCAATATGAGAATCAACCAAGGTCAACCATAGTCCAATGTCGCATTGTGACAAAGAACTCTCAATTTGAAAATCAATCATGGTCAATAATGGTCTAACGTCACATTGTGACAAGGATTTTTTCAATATGAAAGTCAACCATCGTCAACCATGTTTATTTTAGTGTTTATAATAATTATCTAAGGGTTTATATACCTTGGATTTATAATATTAGTCCCTTGAGTTTAATATTATTCAACCATGGCCAATCATGTTTTATAAAATCAATTGTGGTCAACCATAGTTAATCATGGTCAACCGTGGTCCAACATCGCATTGTCACAGATATTGCCTCAATATGAAAATCAATCATTGTCTCAACCATGGTCCAACGTCACATTATGGCAAAGATTATCTCAATATGATGATCACGGTCAACTATGGTCAACCTTGGTCAACCATAGTCAACCATTTTTTCTAAAGTCAAACATGGTCACCCATGGTCAATCATGGTCAACCATGGTCAACCATGTTATATAAAGCCAAACATGG
>APFE030276546.1:0-14857 GCA_000404065.3 Pinus taeda | reverse complement strand
ATAATTACTTTTTGTATATGTGTTTATTTAAAAAAAAAAGAATAGAGTTTATTTAGGAATTGACCTCTTATTGCAAATACATCGAAGAGGTTGCCGATTTTGCAATCATTACTCTTTTATTAATGCAATGTAACTTCGACTTTCTTTGTCATATCAATTACTTCTTTATTATGTTAATAATTATATTAAAAATTTAATTTTTCAATTTTTAATAAATAAAATAAATATTTATAATTACTTATATATATATATTATTATATATATATATTAATAAAACATAGTGCATTTTTATAACTAGACAATAAATCATGTTATTATTATGTTATTCAATATATAAATTTAATTTTTAAAAATAAAATCTATGTATTATTTATTAAGCTTAATAATGATTTTAAAAAGGTTTTATGAATATTTTATTTTCAAATTTTAATTAAATAACAATATATAATTCTTAACTTGGATAGCAACCTTGATTTGGAGGATTAATGTACTTCAATGTAAAGGCAACAGCATAACTATTTATGTTTGTAACCTATGCTTTGGCATAGCATTGAAATTAGGGTCGTGCTCTTTAATTGCACACATGAGGACTTTACCAATCAGTAAAATTCAAATTAATGGAATTTTAAACCTTAATACTAATTTGAATTAAGTATTTTACTGTAATTGAGTTATATTTAAACTAAGGAGCGAGAGTAGCTACTATGTGTACATCATCTACTATGATTGTCAAATTGGGAGAGACAACATCGAATTGAACACATTGAAATAATTTAAAATCAATTGGGTGGTATGCAAGAATAATCTGGCTTTTCATTCTTCCAATTGAGTAAAAGTTTCATTTTCGTTGAATGCAATGAAACTTTGGAATTTTAATCACTTTTTGGAAAGGAAAATTTGAGTAATTAGAAATTTTAAATAAATAAATTTTTTATATAATAGTGCAAAAAACTTCATTATAATTTAGAAAAAATTAGTAATAAAACAATCACCTTGTGGCAAAATATCATTAAGAGGACACATCTTATAAAAAATTGGTAAAATTAAGCAGAAATTAGTTGTGGATGGTAATATATATCAAATTATATGCTTTTAAAAAATATATATAATACTAGTATACAAATTTTTACTTTAACTAGATTGTATTTTAAATATGTAAAATTTTGTAATACATTAAATTAAAAATGATGAAAACTATTTTATACTCTAACAATTTATATAAATATAGATTCTTTTATCAATGTGGCAAATTTTAATAAAATAATTTATTTATATTTTTATTTTTAATTTTGGATTATCTAGATAAATGTTTGGAGGTGTAAATATATTTTGAACTCAAACTTTGAATAAAGGTTTACAAAGGGATATGATGTCTCTCAAATCTCATACATATGGGGTGTAGTTGTCATAATGTTTTTTCCATGTTAAACAATTCACTTTTGTATTTGCTTTTTTCATTAAATTACATGTAATAAATACATTATAATATTTTTCATATCTCATTCTTAAAATTTTATTGACTACTTTTAATTACAATAAAAATGAAAACATTCTAACTTTCATTTTTTATCTACATAACCTAGAATTCCATGATTTTTTAAAATAAAATTTTGAAAACTTATCTTTTTAGTGTTAATAAGAATTCAATCATGTGCTCTTTTATGTAACTAATTGTTCACTATTAGATTCCCATGGAAATGATATTTATCAATATCTAGCCTTCCATGTTAATAAATATGAAGAAATCTTCCCCTTCTGATCATGCTATACCAAACAAATCATGTTAATATATTTGCACATAAACAAATTTCACTTTATATATATATATAATATATAATATAATATAGATTATAATATATAGATATAACATTAATGTGACAATGTCTCCTATATTAAATTGTAAAATAAATCTACAATAAAAATAATTATATCCAAAATATATTTCCTTCTTAAAAAAAATGGTTTTCAATACATATTTTTAGCTTTAAAATACATAAGTATCGGTTTCAAAGTAAAACTAAAAAAATTCTCATCCATAAAGAAGATAATGTATGCTTTCTTAAAGCATTATTTGACAACTAAAACTACCTAACAAACTTTGCATTGAATATGTCATGTCTATTTGGAAAATAAGATTTTTGGAGTGTTTTTCTAATATTAATTTGTAAAATAAAATTAATGATAAAATCATTTGGTTTAAATATTATTTCATAATAAAATTAACTACAAAATCATTACTGCCCCGATGTGGCATCCAGATTCACAATGGCCCTATGAGTGAGGACTTTGGTCCCCAAAGATTCTGGGTTTAAGTCCTCCCTGAGTTAACAATGTAATCATATGTAAATATTGTATCCGCCTAAAAATTAAAAGATAAAATCATTTATAATAAAATATATTATAACTATTATATTTTGTTATTCTCTAAGAGTAGTTGTTGTGTTGTGCATATTTTATTATACACTTTTATAATGTCACAACAATAGAGTGCTCATAAATCTAGTTGGTACTTACGTACAAAAATATTCTTTGACAAATAATTAAGCATTAATAATGTGTGCATGTGAGTAGAGAATTGAGGCACTCATAGGCCTAAGTGGATCATTAGTTCAGTAAAAATTTGTGAGTCAACTTAAAAGTCATGGGCAAATGAAGAATTATAAAATAAATATTATTTTTTATTAATATAATAAACTTTTCAATTCATAAAAAATGATGAGTCAATCCCAAAATTAGAAGAATTAAATTAATATTAAAATAAAGGTTGCAAGCAAACCTTGTGTAAAGCATAAAATAGATACAAATAGACAATAACATTAAAATTCATTTATGAACGACTTCATCTATGTGTGACCATAGTAATATAAAGGTTTAAGATAATAATAAACTAAGCACATAAGTTTAGACCATACAAATGGACAATAACATTAAAATTCATTTATGAACAACTTCATCTATGTGAAATACTTTATCTATGTGGGACCACAGCAATATAAAACTTTATAATAATAAACAAAGCACATTAGTGTAGTCCAAATTTGAACAAACTGTATTTGTGTTCTAGGTAATTTAAATTTTATGAAAGAAAAAGACCAAAATTTGAATTTAAAAGAAAATTCATAAAATAGGTATATTTATAAAGGGAAAATAATTAATAAGTTGTTATCAAAATCTCTAAAATTTACAAATTTTATAAGTTGTTCCAAAACCATTCATTAAAAAAGAGTTTAAATTGAATGTAAAATTCTTTAACTTATGAGTAAAAGTTCTACATGGTGGATAGATATTGTCGTTTTCATAAGTCAAATTAAAATCTCCATGAAGGGTGGAATTTGGTAGTGAAATTGCAATTCATGGCTTATTTTGGTCATTAATTAACAAAAAAAAAAATATTTACCATATTTATTCCTAATCTTAAAAAAATACAAGACATCGTTATAGATTTTGACTCTGTATAGTTAATTATACAGAGTCAAAAAATAAGCTTCCATTTTGCCAAATATTTATAGTTTTTCACTTTAATCTAGCTATGTTTAAACTAGGCAGCAGGTACTCACTACTATAAAACGTGTTTGATCATGTATGCATGTATCTTCATTTTCACTATGTTCTAAGACTTCACCATCAGTTATTTGTGTAATGTTGTCTCAAGAGGTTGAAATTTTTACTTTTCAATTAGTTAATCTAATAAAATAATTTAAGATCGTTTCCTATGAGTATTTGGGATAAGTATGTTATATTTGTTATTATCAATATAGTATATTGATGGTGAAGTTATTATTCCTACCTATGCTAAGGATTAAATATTTTACTCTGGCAATGAAAGTTTTTTAATTACTTATAATTTTATATTCAAAATTTTGCGAAAATATTATTTTCTTTGATTTATTTTAGTTGTGTATTTATTGAATTTGAAATATAAATATTTGTATTGGTGAAATAATATATGTGTGGCTAGCATAAGTTGTAATAACAAATATTGTTTACAATGTCCATTTTGCTTTGATAGTGCACTACAGTTTATAGTATTACAATCAATGACTAAGGCTCTATCTTCTTACCTTCCCCTCCACATTATATAATGAGTTGCATCAAAGTTTGTTAGCACTTGAAGTGATAACAATAATTTGAGTGATGCACTCAACCTAAAAAAATATTGCAAAAAATTCAGAGTTGGGGTATTATTTATGGGTACACTTACTCTTGCCTCCTCTTATAACTAGTACACTTTCTCTTCCTTATGCTTTGCTATGAATAATAGTGTATGCTTTGTGCTTGCACATTTATCCTCCACATAGACTAAATCATGTTTGGTTTACTGACTCCTCGCTACCTCTAGGATCTCGCATAAATCCTCTATGTTTCCTTGGGTTGTTGAAAGAATTACCAAGCTCTTCATTTGAAGCTACAAATCCCCACCCTATATACTATTGTAGCTCAAGTTTTGGATTTTCCAAACATATCAAACAATCAATGTGTGTGTGTGCGTGTCAAAAAAAAGAAATAGAAAGGTTAGAACAAAATTGTATTTTTGTCATTATAAGTTCTAACCTTTTAGCTAAGCAAATATTAACGTATTTTTGGGACCGCAATAATAAAAGTGAAGGGTTAAATATCATGCAAATTCAAGAGAGGGTCATGCTATGTTCATAGGTAGTCACATATCATGGCATTGCGATAGGGTAAAGCCCAAAACTTTTAAAGATCAGTAGGGCGGGACAAAGTTGAATTGGAAAACCTTTGATCGTGCAATCAATGGTCAGGATTTGTTACACCATCCCTACCTCATTTTTCCAAAACTCTTATAAAGGGGTGGCACAAAGTGGTAAGTTGTTTCTTGAAATTGTTCCTAGCCTATAGCATGTGACCATTTCATCCACCAGGAAAGCCTACCATGTGAGCAAGTCAAGCAACCATGTTTTCCATCTCACCTTGTTGCATCACCTTATTCTCTCACATAATCTTCGACATCATCATCTATCATGTCATTCTCCTACCATTTGTACCCGTCATAAAAATTATTTTCCTACTCAAGAAAAAGAGTTAAAAGGGCTTGCTTTGTTGTTCCTCCTCATCGTTTCAATGCTCAGGAAGCTCTCTTAATCAGTGTCCAGGTTAGCATACAGTCCATCCTCCTCAACTTCTACTACTTCACATCACTACCAGGTATTTAGACTTTGTATGAGACCTCAATTAACCATTATGATTAACTTAAGAAGAGCTTTGAAGTCAGCCCCAAAACCTGCAAATCCTAATCCTACCACTAAACAACCCTTGATGGACACCGAGGGTGAAATTCATGATTCCTTTTGTCTACTTGAATTTGAAGAATTTTGGTTTGAGTGTTTTGGCCATTTTTTAAATAAAGAAGACGCTTTTAGGGTTGTACAGTCTAGTTTATATTATATTTTAGTCCCAACAACTTACAAGTTCCCTGAATTTGTAACCTAGTTAATATCTTCATATATTCCCCAGAGAAATTATGTGGCTTCCTCTAAAGGGGGAAATATCCTCGAGGTTACAGGTGACCTTATCCATAAATCCTTTTGTTTCCTTAAAATTCAAAATTCACATCCATTCACTGATACTTCCTTACTCTTGAGTTTCACTCTGTTAGAGTCGGTCTAGTTATCCCTCCATCAGAGATTAAAGCTCTTTTTTGCATTTCATGTTTTAGGTGTCCCACTAGTTCTCATCAGTTGCATTTCGTTAGGCATGCCATAACTCTGATGGAGTGGTTTGTGTTATTCATTCCCCTCGTGCTTATCACTGCTGGTTCAGGTTAAGTCATAAAGCTTCACAAGTCATATACAGTCATGTTTTAAATTTTTAGGTCTAGGTCTAGGGTTTGAGTCAGTTTAGTCTTGGAAAGCCTTAGAAGACCAGCAGGCCAGAGGGATGTCTTTGATAGATCATCACTTCAATATTTTTCATCATTGTACAGCTGAATAAGGACTTCTCTTCAAAACTCTGTTTTGAAGACAAGTCGCCACCTCATTTTTGTAAAAATTGTCAAAATTTTTAGTTCTTCAATTGTTCAAATGCAACCTTGGTCTCCTTTGCCGAAGCATATCAGAGCTATCCCTGCAAAAAATTATCAGAGAAAATCATCATTTCAACCAATTTTAAGGATGAAACCAAAAAGATCAGAGCCTATTAATTGTGAAAAAGTGTCAACAACAAAACATAACAAAATGGGTTTTGGTCAAGCAAAAATCAAAAAGGAGACTATATCAAGTCATTTCTCCTCATTTGCAACACATTCCACATTCCAAGAGTGAAGAGCAGCATTCTAAGGCGATTTTGTGAGTTTGTGAGTAATTTGAGCCGTTTCCAGGGCACGCGGCGCATCAGGATAGGCGTGCGGCGCACCAGAGGCGCGCAGCGCATCAGGCAACTTTTTACAGTGCAAATTAACACGCGCACGGCGCATCCAGAGTGCATGGCACATTGGGTTAGGCGCGCGGTGCATTCAGGTTCATGCCCAGACTTTCCTAAAACTCACTCAAAAACCCTCTCCTCGTGCATCAATTTGCATGTAGGCCTGCACTCATGGCTTGATTTTGGTTTTTGATGTTTTATATAAAGAAATTAGGATATATTTGTCATGAAAACCAAGTGTACAAAACCCTCCATGTTCATAAATTCGATGTAAGGATTCAAGTGCCAGGTTTTTTGTAGGGTTTTCAAAATACATGTTGCCAAGGTTTCTTATTTCCCTTATTTCCCATTTCCTATATTCCCCAATATTTTTCCCAATAATTCCTCATCAAACCCTACATCTTCCTCTCTCAAAATCCTAAACTCTCCCTTCTACTACAACCATATAACCCCTACCTTATTTCAAAACCCTAAAAAAATCAAAATTCCCATGCCCTTTCCCTTCTCTTTACCATTTCCCATTTTCCTAATGTTTTTTTTTCCCTTTCCTTTCCTAACAATTCCCTCATCATTTTGTCCCTTGGTCACAGCATTTGAAAAAAGACAAAATCAACGTCAAATTTTGCACACAGTTCATATCAGTATCATTAATTATATTTACTATATATAGTATATATTATAATATTTTATATATATATATATTCCAGCTACCTTGTTGTTAAAGAACATGTCAGAGACCGAATCAGTATATGAGCAGGATTATGATAATGACTCTACACCGAAGGTTAATGTGCCTAATGTGCCACGGAGGTATCACAAAGGTGGCAAAAGTGGACAGCATGTTAGGGAGGAGCCTACCTCTTTGGCTCAATTGCAAGCTTGCCCACTTGCAATGGATTGTTTTCGGCACCAATCATGTTACCAAGTTTGTGAGATGATCTCACAAACTCAGCATCATCGGGAACTGGCCCGTCTATTTGTCCTTAACTTACAGGATGGTCATGTAAACCTTGCCGGAGTGGATTTCACTTTGTCACCCGACACTATTGCTAGCGCCACTGGGATACCAAATGTGGGGGAGGAATGGAGTAAACGCCAGATGCTCGACAGGTATTACTATGAGCCATATGTCAAGCCCGCATATATTAGACACTTGAGCGCAGCCTTTCCTTTCAGATACCTGAAATATGAGTTTGCACCATTGATGAAACTCATCATTCGATATTTCAACTGTGAGGGCAGATTCTCACGTCTCTATGCATACCATGTTCGCTTGTTGATGCATTTCACACGGGTACGTATGATGAACATTCTGTTTTTCATGTGCCGAAACATAGAGAGGATGGTACCTTTAGTACAGAGGAAGACCCCGGCACATCAGCACAGGAGCATATGTCACTATGCATTGATCAAAATCATAGTGATGCATCAGTTGGCACAGCAGAGTATTGCTTGGGAGGATTTCATCTCCCGTGATTTATTTTCCACGCTACAGCCTCCTCCAGAGATAGTTCATGAGGAAGGAGGGCCTTCACAGCAGTTTGACATTCCTGAGACCAATCATGTTGATGCTCCAGTATATGTGACATATCAGAAAGGACCCAGGGCCTTATTTGCAACCGCACGACGAGTACTATCTCCACCCGGGGTGGAAGGGGTCTCGTTGACATCATCAGCGGAGCGAGTATTATCTCCACATCATGTGGAAGGGGTCTCACCTCCATCTCCAGAACAGGTACAGATTCAGGATAGGGGCAAGAGACCCATGGTTGATGAGGGTCCTTCAGGAGTTCAGGATATCGGTATCATTGATGTTGATGCTAGTTCGCCCAACTCAGAGCTCAAGGAGATCATCCGAGAGCAAAGGGCCGAGAATGAGTTGCTGAAAAATAAATTGTAGATGGCTAAATGGGTGATCAACTACTTAGAGCAGTGCAGCAAACAATTGGAAGATGAGCATGAACTTTATGAGCTGTGGAAGATTCGGGAAGACCGGGAATTGGCTCGTAGGAGACCCGGTGATTTGACACCTATTAATCGGGAATCAATGCTCATCCGGGTGAACACTCATTTGGAGAAGTTTTTGGCGAAGGCAAATAGGGACAAGGACATGCTTCGCCA
Source organism: Pinus taeda (assembly GCA_000404065.3). Classification (NCBI taxonomy): domain Eukaryota; kingdom Viridiplantae; phylum Streptophyta; class Pinopsida; order Pinales; family Pinaceae; genus Pinus; species Pinus taeda. The sequence goes on along the minus strand of APFE030276546.1, from coordinate 6,355 downwards.
CATGAAGACTCACTATTGGGCTTGCATGCATGTTTGCAAAGCGAGAATGAAGATCCTCAAGAGGCGTTTGAGCAAAGCACAAAAACAATGCAAAAGGCCTGATCCGCTTCGAGTTTTGGCCGAGGCTTCATTATTTGAGCATGATACATGATGAAGGGTCTTCATTCCAATTTTGGGCAAATTTGGAGAAAATTTTGTCGTTTCAAAATTTTTGGCTTGCGAAACAGTTTTTTTGGCTCTATGCGTCGCACTCAGCGCGCGACCCATAAGATGTGGAGGTCAAAATCATAGGTGGCTTACATTTTTGAATTTTTCATGATGAAATACACATGCTCAGAAATTTCCAAGGCATTTCATCAAGTTTTGGATGATCAAAAGCTCAAAAAACATCATGAAAATCACCTTTCTGCCACTTTTTGCACCAGCAGGAAGTACTTCTGGGAGAATCCCCTTTTTGAGGGCCAAATGGAGACCAAATTTGAAAATTCCACTTGGGTTGGAAATTAGACATCCAGGGCTTTCCAACAAGCCAACCTGAGCTCAATTTGGATGCCGGGAAGTGCCCCAAAAGCAGCTGGAAAGGCGCGCAGCGCACAGGGTTTTTTGGCACAATTTTCCTCCTCAGCTCAGCGAATCAAGCCAGTTTGACCAGTTTTGACTTGTGATGGGATTTTTCACCCTTCTTGATGTAATTATTGGAACTTTATGTTTTTATGACACTTATTTACCTATTCTAGATGATTCATTCATAAAATAGCAAAAATGTAATGAATGAATTGGTTTCCTAGCTTATAGAGGTAAGTTGTTTTGACTGCCTACATTGTAGTGCTTAGTTTAGAATTGGTTGAAACAAATCCTAGGATGATGAGCTAGACCCCTAGAGGCAAGGGAATGAGTTGGCTTGCCTATATTATGTATTTTCTTAGTCATTTTCAGGGTTGGACTCATGGGAATAGTTTTGAGACTATATTGTACATATCTTATCTGCATTTTGGCAAAGGAAAGACCAGGGTTTTGCAGCACTATTTGGGATTCATGTGGCTTTATGTGTTGATGGTGTGTTTCTCTTAGTACTTGTAAGTTGTGTATGTGTATCATTTTCTCCATTGAATCTTCTGTAATTAAACAAATGAAGTGTTAAGGTAGAATCCATGAAATTGCTATGCTCTGCCTTTAAATTGTTTAATCTTTTATGTTTTCTTCAGTTTAAGGAGAACCCTTGAGACTACCTTGCTCTCCTTAGCTCCTCACCAGTCTGATCTACCCATCTCACTTGATTTAAGGCATCAATACAATCGCCTATCTTGCCCCAAGTAGACCTCTGCAAAACTTGTGCCTCATCCCCGCATCCAAAATTGCCCTTCCCTTGAATTCAACAAAATCTTTAAAAATCAATTCTAAACTCTTTGTACTTCATACCTAGCCTAAATCAGGTCATCAATTCGGTCATCCGAGCCTTTTCGATTATCTTTTGCCGGTTTTGACCCGGAGAGAGCCCTCTCCTGTCCTCGTAGGGCTAGCTATGAGGCTGAGCGTGGTTTGATGTGGCCTTGAGTCTTACCTTATTTCAGCCTAAGGTAGATTTGAGTGCTAACACACTGAACTCTCAGAAGAAAACAAACAATCCTTCTTTAATCAAATTTTGCTTCTAGGGTCACAAATTCCTCAACTAGCTAACTTTTATCCTATGTCTTTATTTTCTCAAGATGCACAAAAAATCTTGGCTACATTTTTATTATTGCTAGGTGAGGATGATGCAGGCAATGTGACCAGACATAAATAATATTATGGATGTGAAGTGCAGCCTTATCGATTGAAAATTTTCCTATCTGTGAGAATAGTCTCCCTGGAGTTCAAAAGACAGAGCCTACATGTAGACCAAGACCATCTTCCTCCCAAGTGTAGAGGATAACTATTCAAATTGGAAAATATTGTAGTTCCTTTCATAGTAAATTCCAGACAAGCTCTTACTCAAGTAGAGGAGATGATGAAAGAATAGCATTTTGAATTGGGGGAGAAATGGCAGTATGACCCTCACCAGGTCATTTCTGACAAAGGAAGAATGTCAATTCAGCGCCATATCCCCATGAAAGCAGGCCAGAAATAAAATGGAAAGAAAATCAAGATGTTTTCCATATCAACTCGAAATTGGAAATTAACACTCCTATAGTCAAAGAAAAATATTTGAAAAGAAATATTGCAAAAACAGTGGATGTAGACATGGAAGTGTTGAAATGTGTAACTAGGTTCAATCTTCATAATGACATATGCAATGTTGATTTTATGTATTCAATGAAAAGAAAAATAAATTTATTATTATTATTTTTGAGGCATGGGTTTCGTGCTTAAGGGAAATTTATTTTAGGTCAAGCTCCCATTGAGAGCTTCCAGGATTTTTCATTGAGTCTACAAAAGTCAAAAGAGTCATTTTCATGTATGAATAACCCTTCTTGGGCATGTTACATATTGTAAGAAAAAATATTTGAGTCAAATTAGAGTCAAAAGACCCTCTAAGGCCATGTCAAATATGCAAGCATCAAGTCATCCTCATGGAGCAACAATTCGGCCTAAGGACACTTCAAGTCGGCCTCAAAGGATGTGTCAAGAAGCCTATATATAAATCCATCGACCTCATTTGAACAGCACTCACGCAAGCACAACAAAGTTCGATTAAGGGACATAAGGAAGCCATATATCCTAACGAAGGAAAGAGAAGCTTAAGGGAAGGAAGAATCGAATTGTTTGGCCATGTTTTGGATCAAATATCTCACATGTACGAAATTTTAAGGTATCTCCTTGTTGTAGTCTAGACCAAGGTACTACTACTATCCTAGAAGGATGAAATTAAGCAGGAAATGGGTCATTATTGCAAGCCAAATTGAAGAGGAAGCATCTCATATCCAAGCGAAGGAGGAAGGAATATTTTTTGTTGATGTAGGAGCATCTAACCTAGGGTGTCATGTTTCATAAAGGTGTTAGTTATGTATTTTTCCTATAGTTTTAAGAGAAAATGAGAATTATTGTAATTAGGAGAAATTTCGAGAGTATTTTGGAAGAGTTAAGATATTTGAAGGTTGGTTATATCTCATTTAGAGATAATGGATTAGGTGAGAGCTTTCATGGATCATGAGAGATATTGTGGGAGTTTGTTTAGAATCTAGAACCTACTTTGGGTTCATATCCACTTGTATAAATCTAGGTGAGCCCATGAGGAATGTAAGTGAAGGAGTGTGAGGAATAAGTGGCCAGTGATTAGGCCAAGAATTATCTTGTAAATATTTTATTTATTAATGAATTATTCATCAATTGTGAAGTATATTTTTGTGTATATTTGTGAGTGGTGTGTGTTTAATTGTGGCAGACCCCCTAGGTTGAGCCATCATTTGTCCATATTCTAATTGATCTAGGGTTTCTGCAATACGAATTACAGTCACATGTTGTAGTGAAATTTTAGAATTGCAGAGGTGAAATGCAGTAGTAGGGTTGAATTAGAATCAAGGTCTAAATTGAATTGAAGCTGCAAATATCAGAGGTAAGTTTGACTTGGTCTTGGAGGGCTCATGTTCAAGGGTTTTGGTATTGGAATTCATCAATTGAAGATACTATAAGAAGAAGAATTTGTTTGGGTTTTCCTCTCACGCTTGGAGAGGTTTTGGCCCTAGATTATAGCCTACATCTTGTGTCCTTGTGTCTCATTGTTCTTTATGGTTTGGTAGATTTTTTATAAGAAGAACACATAATAATAATAATAATTAATAATAATAATAAATAATAAAATTCGAGAAGAACTTGTTTTAAGAAAAATACACTTTGCCCTAGATTTCTCAACAGGAAGATGTACAACCATCAAAGAAGACCAAAATATAGCCTGAAGGTGAGGAGGAAATGAAAGTGAAGCTGATAGAGGGGACCTCTACTCAACCAAGTTTCCAGGTGAACCTTGGAAACCCTAAGCTTATTATGCCCTCCAATTCTAAAGATTAAAAACTACCTAGATTTGAAGGAAGCTCTTCTATGATAGAAACGACATTAAAGAGTTATCAAGTGATTGAAGAGAAAAGGAAAAAGTTGAAAGGTGAGATGATGACTTAGTTGGCTATGTATACATCTTCTTATTTTCATACTAGGTTACTCTTAGCAATGGACCTAGAAAGGAATCATCCAAAACTCTCTCTTTTACATCCTACTATCCAAACACTCCCTTCAAGCATTGTGTTTAAGACATTAGATTTATCTCTTAACATTGTTGATATTACTTTACATGATAAGATTAATTTTCATAAGCAAGCAAGTGAAATGTTATATGGTGACTTAAGAAGATCTTCATTGATAATCAGAAAAGCAGAGAAGCTCTTAGAAAAAGCCTCAAACAGAATCAAACAAGAAAATTCCAACTCTAGAGCTTTATATTTGCAGAATGAAGGCTTTAAGGACTTGATCATTAGGGCTGGTTTTGATCAAAATGAAAAAGAGGCAATAAAGGCTCTTATATAAGGAACAAAATATGAAATGCAGCCATTGAGACAAAAGTTGAAAATACCTGTAACAGAGCATGTTCAAATTGTTGAGTTAGCTTTTGTGGAAAAAGAAAAGGAACAATTAAAGATTCATTTGATAGATAGAAATAAGGAGATAGTAGCCTTGAAGGAAAAGGTTGAAGACTTAGAGCTGATCTGAAAGTGGAATAGGAGATTTATGCCTCTCTTTCCAAAATCAAATGAAACAAAAACTAGGACCGTGTTGATGCTTTGCAAGCATGAAAATGGATCTTCATAAACAACATGTTTGTTTAGTGTCCCTTCAAGCATGAATTAGTTCTCATGTGAAAGTTAATCATAATGAACATAACACATATAATTCATGTAGGCATAGAGAAGAGAAACACAAGGTTTGATGATGGAGTTCACCCCTGCTGGGCTACATCTCTGGTTCTGTCAACATGACTAAACCACTCATGTTTCAATGTAAAATTGAAGTACATAAAGTATGTTGATGACCATGTGGTTATTTCCCTTTTAAGAAAATGTTCTCCTTAAGATAACTCTCACATAAAAACAACATGACAACCTACAATCACAATGTAAACTAGAACAATACAAGGAATCTTCTACAAAGACCCTAGACCTCATCTGAAAAAGAGCATATATGCAAAAAGAAGGACATAATCCAAGCTCTCTTCATCTTGACATAGAGAGAAAAATGTCTAAGAGCTAAAACTTGCAAGTATTAGCTACTACAAATTAATACTGAAGGTGAAGAAACCCCTACAAGGTCTTCTTCATGCTCATCACCCTCATAAAATGCTACCAGTCCTTGTTTGATCCATACATCCCTTAGCCTAAAACCTACAAAAAGGCCATCTATATGTGCTCAAAATATAAAACAAAGGTCACAAATGGATTCAAAGCATCCAAAAACCCTCAAGTAGCCTCTTTCTGAGCTCAAATTGGTGAAAACCTCAAAATGTTATGAGCTACAAGTTCATCCATGAACTTGACTGTTAAGCATCCTACAATTTTGTCCTTCTCACTAATGATCCTATAATTTCACCCTGAAAATCACTAACTGAGTGACAAATTCACCCTTCGCGGGTGCAATTTGTTAAGCCACTAAATTTTCCTCTAACACCTTGGGACTGAAATTTGTGTCCATATGGATGCATAAGGCCGAGGGCTAGGCCTTAACGCCCACCCTACCCATCGAAGCTCCTTTCCTCTTGGTGTGTGGTCTTGTATGGGCGCATGTGCCCTAGGGCTAATCCCCACTCCGCGCCCTACGGGTTGGCCCCCTCCAAACTCCTGCTTGAGGTCATGTGTTGTAGCATGTGACTGTGGCTTGGGGCTGAGGCTTGGCCCCAAGCCCTTGGCTCCCTGTGCCAATCATGTGGTGTGGGGTGTGGTCGTCGGCTAGTGCTTAGCCCTAGCCCCTTACCCCATATAAAATGTGTTCCCATTCAAATATATGCTAGCCACAATGATTAACAAGGACCAAAGCATGACATAGTGGTAGGTCATTGGACTTATGGGCATGAGTCTCGTGTTCAAATCATGTTGGGTGTTGTTCGACCCAAACCAATATTTTGCATGACATTAAGGTGCCACATGACAGCCTGTGATTGGGCCATGTGGAACCATTTCATTGATCCACACAGAAACACCTCAACCAATCAAATTTCACCACATTCAAATGAACCGGAGGATGACACTTGGTAGCCTATGATTGGGTTGTACCCTACATAGTCACCCTGCTGACTCAACAGTACAGAATCTGAGTTCAGTGGAGGCCGAGTATATGGCAGCAAGTTTGGCTGCATGCGAGGCTATATGGATGAGGAAGATCCTAGTTGGTTTGTTCG
>APFE030276537.1:21755-40773 GCA_000404065.3 Pinus taeda | reverse complement strand
AGAGGAACACCCAAGTGCGAAGACAGAGGTCGTAGACAAGAATTCATATGAAAACTCAAAAGACTCAACCAAATTTGCACGAAAATTGAGTGAAGTGATGTTGGGAGAGTGTGAAGGATGAACAGGTGTGTGAGTATACTCTTCAGCATCACTTGGTAGTGGTGGAGCTGTTGAATGAGAGGAAGGACGACAGTTAGTTGAGATGGTGTCAACATCCACATGAGATTGCATAGCTCCATCAATGAATAATGTTGATCAAGGCCTGATTTCAAGCTTTCTCTTGGGATGGGAAGATTTCTTAAGGCAATACTCGAACTGGTCTCAAAGATAGGAAAATTTCATCTAGATCCTCAGAGCTTGAAACTGCAAGTCACGGAAGCGCTGCCAAAAATCAATAACTGATTCATGCAGAGCCCTCCGTTGTTGTAACAATTTCCAATCAAGATGGTATGCATCAAAATGATAGAAAGTGTCTTCAATGAGATCACAGAAGTGCTCAAATGAGTGCACGGTGTCAGTCGGTAGGCTGAGCACCCAATGAAATGGAGATTCGCGAAGTGTGTATGCAAGTAGCAAACCGACTTATTCGTCAGAAAACTCATCTTCCTCATGAAGCATAGAAAGAAAGTTATGTAAGTGCTCAGGCTAGGCCACTTTGCCTTCACCATCATACGTGTGAGTGGACAAGAGATTGAAAAGCTTCCCCATGATGGAGACATCTTCATGATTTGAAAAACACCACGGGGGAAGAAGAGTGCAATACTCCATGAAAGATATGCAAAGGTTCAAAACTGGATGAGAGGACACAACCTGTCATTAGGCCCTTCCTCCAGTGCCAGAAATGTTGATGGTGCTGGACCTGCCAATATGTCAAGGGGATCTCCTTGGTAAGAAGTCCCAATTAGACCTCAGACCATTTGGTGTAGGAGTCCCAATAGTGGGTCGTAAGGTAATGCCTTGACCATGATGTCGCACAGAGGTAAGTAAGATAACTTTTTCAGTAGCAAGGGTGTGATCGCTGTAGTGAGTCAAGGAAGATGCATGAAAGGTTCTAACACAAAGGGGGTGAGATGCATGTGCCCCTTGACAAACTGTATCAGTACTCAGCTGGGAAGGTAACACACGAGCGAAGATGCATCATACGCTGGAAGGCAAAACAGTCGAAAATCCAAAGCTATGGTGAAATCAGCAACACATTTGCAACAAGATTCTTATAATTGCATATGAATCAATTCATACACAAATACATAAGTTAAACAACATATATCATTAAGGCAACCAGAACAATCCAACTACAATAAAAACATATGCATGAAAATGTGATGGCTCTTATTATATAAAGAAGTGTAAGTCCCAATCATACAATACATCCATGTAAACCTGCTAGCCCCATCAATGAAGCATTACAACCACATTTGCCTGCTCCTCCAAAGAGATGTACTAGCTCTGTGCAGTGGAGAAGCCAAGGCACATTACAATATTGTCCAAGATTTCTTCAAGATAGTCTTAATGAAAGCTTAGTTGACCAAAAGCCTCTACAATGAGTTACAAGGGACTATTTATAACAAAGGGTGGGATGACCCTTGACCCTTTGTGACCATTCAACTACCCTCATGACTCTTCACCTACTCTATGACTATTACATCCACTATTGAGACTTGACTTACAGTTGACATGACTCAACATTACAATGCACATGTACCCATGTGAATAATGGCTTGAACAAGCCAAACTACACATCTTTCTAACTTAGACAACTATAGAAGTCCAACTACTCGACATCCTCATCCTGATCAACAGTAACATATTGATGCCAAGATTAGTAGTCCTTGATAGTATCTGTGTGTTCCATTGTGACATTTGTCTGAAATTTGAACCTTGCCTCCATAGCATCTGGGTACACTGCTCAGGCTTCTCTATCCAACTCGTCTGAGAGCATGTGCATCATTGTCTTCAATATGGCCAGACCAGCAACGTACTTGTACATGATGTCTGCATTGATAGGAAAGTATAGGTTGGTGGCAATGTACATCAGCTCGTCGAAGTACGAGTCAAGCTCGTATCAGACTTACTTCTTATTCTTTGCTTGGGTGAGAGTCCCAAGTGATGGGATCACATGAATGTGCAATATAACATCCATGCTCTTGAATACTCATGCATGGGAAGCTTGTATGCTAGTAGTGAGCTGCGGTAGGTCTTCATAGTTCCAGATCTAACTCCGTATATGTGCTTGCAACTTAACTGCATTGGCCCTCATCATCTTTGGAAAGTGAAGTGGGGCTCCCTTGTACTTCATCGTCCATGCTTGCGTGTTATCAACAACAACATGTATGTTCTTCAAGATGCATGCTCTTCTTACACATCGTTTTTCCCATTCTTGGAGATGAACGACTACTTGGTGCATGGTACCAAAATTGGATTACAATGCTCGCATAGATGTGTCAAGGGAAAATACCTCATCTAATATTGCCTTCTGTAGTTTAGCTCGGGAAGACATTGTCACCAAGTCTCCTCCTTGCTTAGCCACCTATAGTTCCTTCACCATTCGCTCATTCTTAGCTATGAGGAAGTGAACACTTGAGCTAGTGGCTTCGACATACACTCTAGTTGCATCAGCCAAAGCAACTGGTTTCTTATGCACATTAGTCACAATCACTTGTTCTAACTTACGCAGGAGATGTTTGGTCCTCCGGATTCGGTACTCTGTGAGACTACACAACTCTATGATGAGATTATTCAAAGGATATGTTGTGCACCTTTGCGTTCGGCTGAGCACCAATGATCTCAATGCCTCATTGGTCATTCAAGACTTGCTCATCATCTGGATGCATTGAAGAGGGTGAGTCGACCTCTTTGTGGTGAGGCATGAGGTCGGTGTCCTGTTCCAACTCCTGTTGTTCCATGTCTACATCCAACTGTTCAAGTGCTTGTTCTATCTCATGATAAAAGTCTTGCCTCTGTGATGGTTCAACCTGTTCGCCAGATGCCAGTTGTTCAGATGAATCAACTACTTGTAAGGGTGTTGCTTCATCTGTCTACACATGATGTGTCACTTGCTGTATTTATTATTGTTGCTCTTCCTTCTCCTGTTGGTGCAAATCTTGTTCTTTCTGGAGTTGCTCCCTCAGCTCATGCAACTCCTTCTCTGCTTCTTCCATTCTCTTCTTATCCCTCTACCTTTGCACGATTTTCTTATCGCGTTGTTTCCTCTTTTCCTGAATAGCTATAGTTGCTTGTTCTACAAGTGGATCTTCTCGAAACTTGCAGCTTTGCTCCTCCTCCATGCAGTCTAAAATCTTCCTCTTCCCTTTGTCACGCACACGTATACTTGGCTCTGTTGCCTCTGCTGCTGATGCTACTACTGGTTCTCTCCATGATGTTGCTTCATGCTACTTTGCTAACCACTCTACAATGAATCCAACCCATTCATTGGGTCCAAAGGAATTGTAGAAATGCCTCCATGAGTCTTCCTCGACCTAATGAAATGCCCCATGGATCCAGTTGAACTGAACTCTCATGTAGCGATCCTTCACAATGCAATGTGGGTCACACGGGTTGGAGCTTCGGAGGTCGAATGGGTACTTCTTCATATGTTCTGCTTCGATATCCGTGTGCTAGATACTTTCGATCTCATATAACCCAACCTGTAACGGAAGAATGGGCCAAGGTGCCTTCTTCTTCTGTTGCAGTCTAGCTGTCAATCCTACTGAGATGTGATACACTACTTCTTACATGACAAGTACATCCAAGGAAAAATTTGGAAGAACATGTGGAGGCTTCTCCGCGCTGAACATTCAAATGAAAGTGTTAGACAATGAGGCATACCAATCCGCAATGCCTAAAAACAACTCCATTTCTTCGTTTGACATGCAGGGTGGATCCTGTTCGAATATCATCCTGTATACTGGGGTGACAAAATGGTCGGATAGCCATATGATTACTCCCCTGAAGCTGCATTCCAACAAAAACTTGAAGTATGTGTTCACAATAGTCTTCGCCGGTGACCATGCCCACTCCAAGCCCATGAACTCATGTCGGGCATAGACTGCATCTAGGATGTAGGCGAACATGTAAATCTATGCATGCATACCCTCGGGTGACTGTCGAGCCTTCGTGACTTGTTCCTTCAGCTGATGAGCCAGTATGTCAGACCAGTTGCATGGTCTTTCTTCTCTAGCTAGTTGGTCCCATGCGATCACCCAACTCCAAGGAAAGGTTTTAGTGCTCACTTGGCCACTCAGTCGACATGCGAATATGACCAAGTATTGGTATGCCTTCCTCAATATTTTTGTCTTGTAGATTTGGTTGGGTGTTATCCTGAAACAAGCTGGCTCCTTTACCCAATTCTTCAGAATGTCTCTAGAGTTACCTCTGCTGCTGGGCAAGCTGAATGGGGGACTCATGTTAGTCACGGGCCCTGACATTTGATACATCTCATCATAATCTCGTGCCCAGAAGGTTCTAAGCTTCATCCCACTGACACTTCTCAAGGTCAACGTCTCGGGGTCAATGTGCGAGACGATCCAGAGAATCATGTTCACACATGGGAACGTTGGGTATCTGCATGAAATCTGGTACAAGCCAGACTTGTGAATTTTCATGTACAGCTGACGGTCTTCGACATCTTCCCCAAAAGTGCCTGCTAATGGTTCAATAACCTCTTGCCACTTCAGTTTGATGTCCTTGTCTAGATACAACTTCGTATCTTCATAGATTGGCAGACTAGAGGACACCTGCTCAACTATTGCTCCAACTGCAACTCCATTAGTGTCCTATGATCCTATTCTCTTGGAAGCCATTGAGATAGATGAACACCTGAAAGATATTGAAATAAGCCACATGTATGGCAAGAAATATGTCAGTGGAAACAAAGCAAATATGGGGAGGGACACAACACATACCTAGGAAACTCATGAGCTAGATTGCGCAAATTTTACTGGGAGGCTGGATGACTGGCTAGCAGAACTATGCAAAAGGTAGTTTGGATTGTTTAGGAGGTAGGACTGGTTACTGGATCTATGAAATGCGCAATCCAGTCAGGCAGATGGTTGCTATGATTACACAATGCACAATTCTAGCTTGGAAGGAATGTTGGCCGAGGGATAGATTTGCGCAATTTCTTGGGCCAAGCAGCCACTGTCCTCCAGAAATGTGCAAAATAGTCCTAGGGCTAGTGTTGGGAAGGAATGTGCATTTTTGGAGAGGAAGGCGAGTCTTCCTTCCCCATATTACGCAATGCAGCCTTGGTGAAGGCACAATCTGGGCCAAGGTTGGTCTGACTCGCAGAAGTGCAACTGAAAGTAAACAAGATAGAGAATGCATGGTGACACTAAGTGATAGCAGAAGTGATTGACAATGCATGCAAAACATGAATGAAAGATTCAATAAACAGATCAACATGCATGTGGGTGAGGTAGTTCGCTGGTTGGGCAAATGTCCATGCAAAACAGTTTCATGCATGCGACAACAGTGAGATAGCAACGAAAACTGAAACAGAGCTAGGACAAGCTAGTATACATGTAAGCGACAACAACCATTCAAATAAATCAAGAAAACAACGCTCACACAAGAAGATACACAAAAAGCAACAGAAATGCTAAAAAAGACAAGTTGAGGCCACATACCTATGAATAGTTGAGTTGGATGTGTCGAAGAGTCTTGGATCTGCTATGGGATGTCAGAGCTCCAAGATCGATGTGAATAAATGAGCTCTGATGCATCGAATAAATAAGTTTGGTCTCATGACGTGCATGCCACAAATCTAGGAAAAAACGACACTTGGAGGGAAACTTCTAAAACAAATTTGCATGTAATCCCCTCGATGCTAAAAATATCTCCCTGAATCATGGGATGCCTCTTTCATGTTGTCTCTTGCTATTCTGGAAAGAGCAAGTCATGCATGCATGCAAGTCAAGTCTCCTCGGTCCCGGGTGGAACTGGTCAATCGGATTGTTCATGCATGAAGTTGCTCAACTTCTTGGGAAAAATGTGCATTCATGGCTGGAAGCTAGGCTGACTGCCCAAGAGGATTTCATAATTTCTGGGTAGAGCAGCTGATTGCTGCCCAGATTTGCACAAATATTAGGGTGAGCAGCCCTGCTGAGGAAATTTGTGAAAATCGTGTTGTGAGTGTTCGTTGGCAAGATTGTGCAATCCTAAAGCCCAAGAGGCTGCCAAAGTGGATTGCACAATTTTTGGAGGGAAGGGTGGCTTCCCTCCATAAATGTGCAATTTTCAAGGGGAAGTTGCTTAGCGTGCAGCTGGACCAAGTCCTGGTGATCAGCCTGTGAGGGGAATGGATCGACTGTGATTGACAGGTTGTCTTTCTGTGAGGAAAACACTGAAGCTTGAGTACTTGATGAAGCAAGACAAAGTGATATAAAAGGTTGGTATGGAGACTCAAAAGCATGGTAAGACAAAATTTTCAAGGGTGGTTGTAACCACTACAATAGTAACATACTTTCCTAAGATGAAGAAGAATACAATTAATTGAAGGTTCTCGTACTTTCTCTTTTCAAGCAATATTTTCTTTTTGAGATACATCTTTTCATTTTTATTTTGTTGGGTGCATGAGATTAAATATTATTAGAGTGTTTGCATTGCTTGTCATCTAATTTTGGTGTTTTAATTTTAATGTTAGTGTTTTAATATTAAGAGGGCAACATAGATATTAAGTTTACTAGAGAATAAAAAAGGGTCTATATGTTTCATTTGTTTTTCCTCTTTCTTAACTATAATTTGAAAGAAACATATATAATAGACCCATTTAGGCCATATAAATAAACATGGAATCATTCTAGAATAAACTAGAATAAAATTGATCTATCATTTTTCATTTTAATTTTATAACAAGGCATGAATAAGTGTTAAATTTCCAAGAATGAAAATAAAAATAAATTAAGAAATACTTTCAAACTTGGATGCTTTGAAGCTAAGCTGAATTAGAAAGATTAGTATCTGTGGAATGAACATAAAAATAAATTAGTAAATAATTTCAACCTTCAGTTGAGTTGAAGCTAAGTTGAATGAATTACAAATTTGTAGTTGAGTTGAATTAGAGATCTCTGGTTGTTTTCTTCTTGCAAATCTCCAACCATCCAACCAAGTAGAAACAACCTTTCTTGCTACCTAACCTTTCAACATATTTGTCTAAACAATAATCTTTTGCACAACCTAACAATACTTGTATAAATATATACAATTCATTTTATTGAATTTCTTTTTTTGCAGGGATCAGAAAACCTATTAAACATGGTCGAAAATTGGACATTATGCATAGGAATTTTTTGTTATCCCAATCCAGGGAAAGCAGTGATTACTTATGTGTTATGCAATATTGTGACGAACAAAGTCCTCCAAAGGAAAAGGAATGTACCTGGAAGAACAACAAACAATGAAGCATATTAAATTGCATTGATGTAAGGCTTAGGAAAAGTTAGGGAGTATGTATCCAATGGAATTGTAGGCTACACCAATTCCGAACTTGTTTGCAAGAAGATGAAGGGAATGTACCAAGTTCAAAAAGAGAAGGTAAAACAACTATATAGAGAAGCAAAAAATATTGTCATTCGATTTCAATCATTTAGTATAAGACATTGTGCAAATGTTAATAATATTTCTAGTGATCTATTGTATGGGGCAATGCCAATTCAAGATTTGTGTGTGAAAGATGAATTAGTGTTAAGAAGTTCTCCATCAATATTTATTTATGGACATTGTAAGATATATGTGATATATATGCTTTTTAGTTATCAATGTGTCAGATTTAATGACCATGTGTTTTTTTCAATTCTATACCAAGTGTGCCCCCACTATGTGAGCACAAGTTGATGAACTTGACATGTTTTAGAACTTGATGAATTGGATTCTTTCAATGTTTGTAAATATCAATTTTAAGATCTTAAAATGCATGATGTAATTTCAAGGGTTACATCAATTAAATGCACGAGGTAACTTTTTAAAAATCATGCATGTATATATCTATAGATATCCATATCATGGAAGAGAATTTTCCACATGATTATTCAAGGCGAACATCAATAGAGTCTCATGCATTTACTAGAGTGGGAGGTCGAGGTCATGGGTCAAAGAGAAGATCAAATGAATTAGGGGAGGTCCATCATTCACATCGTGGTCATATTAATTTCAAAGAAGGGCCGAAAAGAAAGATGCTCAATGTAAAATATTTCAAGCACCCTTATAAAGCATGCCATTTGTATCATAGGTTCCTTGCAGCATATGGAAAGCTACCATGGAATGATGACGTTCCAGTTTGTTTTGAAAAAATATTTTATGCATAATTTTTTTTGGGTATGAAACCCGATTATACTGACCTTCCATCTGAATATTATGGTACTGGAAAACGTCGGTTATATAATCGTAAGGGCGCAATACATGATACTTAATTGCCTCACCCTAGACCAACTTTGGTACTTCAACCTCCTTGTCTGGTAACTTTGTGGTGATATATGCATGCCACTTCTAAAATTAGTCAAGAAGGAATGGATGCCATTATAGACAACATATAGAGTGCATTGATCGGAATTGATATCGATTTAAATCGGCAAAGAGCATGAGCTAATGCACATGCTAATTTTGTATATAAAACAGATGAGAAGATAGATAATATGAATACTTAGGAGCTTAAATCATATGCAAAGGCTTGTCATAATGGTTGGCAAGACCTAATTGTTCATGAAGAAGAGGGTGTGGGATCGATATGTGTTAATGGTTAGGGTGGGTAGTTTAATGTAAATTGAATGTATGTTTTAATATCGATTCACATATGGGACGACGGGAGCAGCGAACTGCTAGCGTTTGCAGATGCGCAGCTGACGGAACGGGCCGGCGACGAATGTGGGAGAACCTGTTGCAACGGTCAGGTCGGGGCGGAGTGTAGGACAGAGGTGCTTCTGTTTTGTCAGGTAAGCAGTTGTTTTTTAGTTTTTGTCATGAGTAACTTCTAAGGGACAAGAGCTGAGAGGGAAATGGAAAACCCTACGGGGAGGGGAGAGATCCCCTCCTTCAAGAATGTAGTAACGGGGGAAAATAGTGCAAGTGGAATGCAACAGAATCAGAAGGAAAAGTATGCCCCAGTCATGGGCAATCTATGGCAGAAAAGGATGAAAGGAAAATGCCTACCACGAGCACAAAAACGGCCAAGATATGTTATCCCTAATAACAAGCTTGAGGAATATAATAGCTACATGAAAGATCATGCCCTGATCTACAAATTCATAGGATATTGGCCCCCGGAGAAAGAGCTATACAGATGGATTGACCAAAGATGGAAACCGAAGGGTCACATAGACCTGAAGCTGGGAGCTCAAGGGTTCTTCACAGCCATTTTCACAAATCTGGAAGACAGAAATAGGGTCTTTGAAGAAGGACCATATTTCATGAACAATGCAGGCTTATTCATGAAATACTGGGAGGAGAGATACAACCCAGAAAAGGAAAATCTACTGGAAGCCCCAATCTGGGTCAGGCTGTTTGGACTCCCTGATGAATTTTGGGACCCCGAAATTTTGGAAGGGATAGGGAACTCAATTGGGAGCTTTGTTAAAGCTGCAGAAGCTACCCGACGAGGTAAATATAACTCATATGCAAGGATCTGTGTTTACATGAACCTAGCTGAACCCCTCCCAGATCATGTTGAGGTGGAGTATCATGACGAAGTGTGGCAACAACCAGTTGATTATGAACACATCCCTTTTAGATGCCGAAAATGTCATGAATATGGTCACCTATACAGACAATGCCCATTAAACAATGAGGATGAATTGAAAAGAAATCAGGAGGAACATCAGAGAAATACAGGAAAATTGGAGGAGACTAATAAAGGTTTCCAGCAGGTCACAAGAAGAAAGAAGCAGAGTCAAGAAAAAACTAAATCCCAACCTCAAGGAAAATCTGGTATGACAATAAACCAAAATAAGTTTCAGGCTCTTCAGAGTGAAAATGAAGAGTATGAAGTCAATCTGGAAGATGATGAAGACCCTGGGAATTCCCCAATGGATATTACAGGCGAAAGAAAAGGGAAGGAAGTAAACCTAGGACGAAGGTCTGAAGAACAAACGGAAGGAAAGGTGGAATATTTGGTAATACAATCCCCGATGGAGGTGGAAAATCAAGTTGAAGGTGAGATTGAGGAAGAAAGAATCATGAAACAGCTAATCCAAGAATGGAAATATCTAGATAGCAGATTCATACCTGAGAAACAGAAACAACTGTACAAGGAAGTATTTCAGAAATATAAGGAAAAAAAAGGCCAGAATGTAGACAAGCAGATAATCACAGGAACTGACCAAGGGAATGGACAGACGGGAATGGATGGCTCTGGCAAAAGCAGTAGGAAGCGAGGCCGGAAGCCGATGAATGAAACTATCCAGACTGTGGGAGAAACATTGATAAACTCAGGCAAAGTGATACCTCTGTCAGAGGTATTCTTCCCCTCCTTCCAAAAGTTTTAAATTATTGTGATCAGTTGGAATATAAGAGGCCTGAATAGCAAGGGTAAGCAGAGGTATTTGAAAGAAAAATTGAAAAAATAAAAGCCTAGCGTTATGATTTTACAGGAGACAAAAATTTCTGTTCAACAAATTGAAGAATTCATGGACAAGAATAAAATGCATTATGAAGTTATGGGACAAGATGCCATTGGGTCTGCAGGTGGTATTGCAATTTTGTGGAACCTGAATGATATCATTTTAGATAGCTGGACCAGTATGAGTAGAATCCTTACTGGCCTTGGTAGAATAGTAGGAACTAAAGAGCAAGTTGTCATTTCAGGGGTGTATGGACCTCATTCTCCAGGTGAAAAAGAAAACTTCCTAAATAGTATGAAAATCATTCGTAGGTTATATCCAGAAGTTGACTGGATAATTGGTGGCGATTTTAACCTAATCAGATCTTTAGAAGAAAAAAATGGAGGGATAAGAAAGATGGATCACTTTATGGATAAGTTCAATGAACTGATAGAGGACCTCCGGCTCGTAGACATCCAGACTATAAACGGGATTTGCACCTAGAATAACAGGAGGGGGGGTAAAAATCAAATTGCCTCCAGGCTTGATCGATTCCTTGTTTCTGAAGGTATCATGAACAAGGATATTTTTATAGAAGCAAAGATAATGCCTTCCCCAGGGTCTAATCATTGGCCAATCAGACTTGAGGTGGACATCAAAGTGAACCAAGGAAAAATACCTTTTTGTTTTGAAGCCTTCTGGCTAAGAGACCCTGAATTTATCAAAAATGCTGAAGAATGGTGGAGGCAAAGCACGATTCAAGGCAAAGGAAAAATGCATACGTTTCAGTTAAAACTTAAAGAGTTGAAGGAGAAAATTAAAAACTGGAACAAGAAGGAGTTCGGCAATATTATGAAAGACAAACAAAATTTGGAAAAAGAAATGGAAATTCTCCAGCAGAAAATGATTCTGGAAGGCAGAACAGAGGAAAGCATCAGTAAGGAAGGGACAATTCTTGGCAATCTTGAAGAAAGAAGGAAGCAAGAGGAAATTCTCTGGCGACAAAAATCGAGAATAAAATGGTTAAGGGAGGGGGAAATAAATACTAAGTTCTTTCATCAAGCTATGATCAAACATAGACAGAGAAACAGGATCCTATCTATCAAAGATAAGAATGGGAACAGAGTGGTTGAGCAAGCTAAAATTGAACAGGTCCTTATTGATCATCATAAGGAAATATTAAGGGAACCCCAAGCTGATAAAATACATGCAATCCAGGAAATTTGCTCTGCCATTCCTCATTTAGTCACTGAAGACCAAAATAAAGCATTGATGAGAGCAGCCACTTTAGAGGAGATAGAGGAAACTGTGAAAGCAATGAAGAAAGGTACTGCTCCAGGCCCGGATGGCTTCACAGTCGACTTCTTCCAGGCAGGATGGCACTTCCTGGGAAAAGAGATCCTGGAGCTGGTAGAAGAATCTAGGATGAACCAGAAGGTATGGCCTGCCTTTAACTCCACTTTCTATGCTCTAATCCCTAAAGGTGATAATCTGGAAGATGCTAATGGTTTTAGACCCATAGCGTTATGTAATGTTATTTATAAGATTATAACATCTATGATGGCCAAGAGATTAAAACCCCTGCTGGATAAGTTAATTTCTGCTGAACAAACGGGTTTCGTTGAAGGAAGGCAGATCCTTGATGGCCTGGTTGTAACTCAAGAAGTTATTCACTCCTTAAAAGTCAAGAAACAGAAGGGTATGATGATCAAATTAGACCTGTTGAAGGCGTATGATAGATTAAGCTGGAACTATTTGGGAAAAGTCTTGGAAAGTTTCGGTTTTTGTAGGAGGTGGATTGACTGGATTCATAGTTTGATCTCCACCCCAAGTTTTTCTATTCTGGTGAACGTGACTCCCTCGAAAACATTTTCTGCCTCTAGAGGTCTTCGTCAGGGAGATCCACTATCTCCCTTTCTGTTCATTTTAGCTGCTGAAGGACTGGGTCGGTTTATCAAGAAAGAAAGAGAAGCAAACAAAATAAAAGGTCTTAAGCTCTGGGGAAATAATCTATGTTTAACTCATCAGCAATTTGTTGATGACATCATGTTGTTTGGGGAGCCAATAGTCAAAGAGGTAAAACACCTCAGAAAAATCTTGGATCTTTTTGCGGAGGCTTCAGGTCTGGAAATCAACAGGGACAAATCTTGTGTCTTCATATTTAACACTGTGGATCAAGTCAAAGCCCATCTTATAAGACTCTTGGGTTTCAGGAGGGGCGAACTTCCTACTAAATACCTGGGCAACATATTGGACTTTACCTCCAAAAAGATGAAAAATTGGCAAGGAATTATAGATAAGCTAAGCAATAAGGTGGCAAATTGGGCCTTCAGAACTCTAAATATAGCTGGCCGAATAGTTTTGGCAAAATCTATCCTTCAAGCTATCCCTGTCTACCCTTTCTCAATAATGGCAGGCCCCCTAGGTATTTGCGCAAGGATAAGAGAGATCATTAGAAATTTTATATGGAGAGGGGCAGATCAGAAGAAAAAATGGGCCTTAGCTTCTTGGTGCCAGTTAACTGAAAGAAAGGAGAAAGGAGGTCTGGGGTTGAGGGACCCGGAGACTCTCAATAAGGTGTTGGGAGCGAAACTTTGGTGGAGATGGCTTAGGGGGGGAAACGATCTGTGGAAAATTATATGGAAAGAGAAATACAATATGCCTGATTCTGCAGTTGAAATCTTAAGGCGAAAGGATACCCCCAGGGGGTCCTCGGTCTGGGACCTAGCTCGTCTTAACAGGGATCTGGTGGAAAAGCATTCCTTTTGGGAGATTTGAGGTGGCGAGGAAGCTAACTTCTGGGAGGATAAATGGCACCAGAAGGAAAGACTAAGCTCCATTCAGGGTCTCCATCAGGTCCGCGACAGAATAGGAAGAGATAGACCTCACGTCAAGGACTATTGGAAAGTTACTAAACCAAAAGAAAGTTGGAGATTATGGGTGGATCTGTCGGAGTGGGATGGAGAGTTCAGCTCGGAACACAAAGAAGCCTATAGGAAGGAGGTTGAGTCAAGAAAGATTAAAGCCCGCAATGGCAGGGATATTCTCCAGTGGGGGAATTCTATGAAAGGCACGTTCACTACTAAGGAGGCCTATTTCCTAACCTCAGAGAAATCTGGAAACGAAGAGAACCCAGACTGGAGAATAGTTTGGGAAAGGAATTGGTGGCCGAAAGTCTCCATATTTATCTGGCTGGCATCAAAAAACAAAATCCTCACCTGGGATCGGATTCAAAAGAAAGGTTTTATTGGCCCATCGAGATGCTGTCTGTGTAATTCGGAGGGGGAAACCAGAAATCATCTGCTTATAAATTGTCCCTTTGCTAAGACCCTGTGGATAAATACCAAACGATCTTTTGGTAAACCTGAAAATGCCCCCCGCGAATTCAATGAAGTGGTTTTCCAATGGAATAAGGAAGTCTTTCAATGCAAAGTAGTCAGGAGAGCTTGGGACCTCATCTCCGGATTTATCCTCTGGATGATCTGGAAGGAGAGAAATCGCAAGATATTCCAGAACGCAGCAATGGAGCCGGAAGTCATTTGGGGAAAAGAAATCAAGCTTCTGCGAGAAACAATCTTGGTGGATAAATGGGTTGGGGAAGATTGGAAGGCTAACCCGGTGGAGGAAGAAATCTTGAATAGATTAAATTTAAAATTTGAAATGGTTTTTCATAAACAGAATCCCAACCATGAGATGCGGTCCAAAAGCCCGGATAAATTCTGCTATCCCAAAGAAAATTTTATTAAATTGAATTTCGATGGGGCCTCTAAGGGGAACCCAGGCGAAGCAGGCTTTGGGGGTATCTTCAGGGACAGCAGTAATAAGGTAAGATGGATTTTTGCTGAGTGGGGGGGGGGGAATGACTAATAATGAGGCAGAGTTCTGGGCTCTGCATCAAGGATTACGAATTGCGGTAAGAAATGGCTATTCCAACCTCGAAATCACAGGGGACTCTCAGATCGCGGTGGAGATGCTGAAAAAGCTCTGCAATGGCCGGAATTGGGAAAAACTCACGAATAGTTGGCGAACAGCCGGAATAGTCCAGGAAATTGCAGAACTCCTACATCGCATTGAGTATAAGGTAATAAACCATGTGAGGCGGAAAGGGAACCAGGCGGCTAACTTCTTGGCGAACTGGGGATGTAGAGGCCGCCACAGCTCGGTGGATGTTCAATGGAGAGCGGTTTGCGGGCACCAGGAATGGTCGGACCTGGCAACCATCATCAAGGCGGATCATGACCAAGCCACCGGTAGAAAGGTGGAGAGCGACGAGCTGGAGCGCCAAAGGGACGTGGAGAGTCCAGCCCACGCAGGCTCATTATGATTAAGATCCCCATGCGAATGGTACCACTCGTGCGGAGCTTTGGGGAAGGACGGAATTTAGGACAGGCGGTTAAGGAATGTCAGAGAGGCCTGGGAGAAGGGATCGGTGATTGACGTGGGAGATCACATCGAGATGGTACACAATCTGAGGGGAATTCTTCGCCTTACATAAACCCAATGACAAATCCGAACTGGCGTGGAAATGGTGAGTACATGTCAGGGACTGTAAATAGTAATAAATCAAATAGGATGGTTGATAGGAATTGCCATGCTCGCGGGAACAGATGGCAGGATTTGGACAGCCGGATGGATAGTAGGAGCAGGCTCCGGGATTCTATAAAAACCTGCATGCAAAGCACCCAGCCTCATAAAATTTCTGCTAGCTTCAGCAGCGCGAAAGGCGTCTCAGGTTGTCCGAGGGCCTTACGCATTACTTTCAGTCGGCCTTCTGTGAACGGAGTTATGGAAACAAGAAAGAAGGCTCGGTTAGCAGAGGAAATGGAAGCTGAGCGGACCAAGGTGTCTGACAGGAAAGGAAAAGGGTTTGCGAAAGAAGAGGTCCTGGACGAAGTTTTCGAGATTCCATATTCTTCAGACGATGATGGGAGCCGCGACCAGAGCATGAATGCCGAAGAATGGGAACAGTATGCCCTGGGTGTTAGCCAGAGGAGCCGGCGTGGCAGACGGGTTCCTCAGCGCGGGCGTCGGAGGAGGATTCGCCAGGGTGTCCGCGAGACTGCTCCAAGCCGAGGTCAGAACAGCGCAGCCAGTAAAGCTCGGGACAGTAAGGGAGAGGTTCCTGAGCTGAGCAGACGTCCTGGCAGGAAGGCCAGACAAACCTTTGTGCATAAAATTCAGCGGGCAGAACGTGCTTACGTTCAGAACACCAATCCTAAAATCAGGCGCATCATCCAAAATATGGAAGACGAAGCAATTCAGGCTCAATCGGAGTCGGAAATGGAGGATTGGGAGCTACTGGTTCATGACCCTGGTAATACAAGAGGAAGGATGTCTCTTTTCAAACAATCCCTTCATATTTATTAGGTAATGAAACGGTTGCTGGCCAAAGCTTTGGCGCAGGTGGCTTCTGAAATGGCTAAGATGGCTCAGGGTGTTCCTAACCTAAGGCGTGAACTCCACATCTTGCAAATCTCCATGGAGATGCAAGGGAAGTAGCTAGAAGAGATCCAGCAATTGCTCAAGGCCAGCCAGCAGAGGAACAACAAGGAGGACTCTCCTATCCTTGCTAATGCAGTTGAGTAGTTTTAGTTCTTGTATTCCTTCTGATGAAATTGCGGTATTTAGATAATTTAGCTAGCTATCCTCATTTTGTAATGGACAGTCTTTATATGCATATCAGTAGAATTAGACCAGGGAAGGATTGTAATGTTTATCTAGCCTGGAAAAAGAGACTGCGGGACTTCTTTTTTTGGTTTGGTGTTAAAAACTTTAGGTGGACACCCTACTCGGTTTCCCCTGGTGGGCGGGTAGCTGTTCCACCAATTTTGATGTAATTTTCTGATATGATAATAGAAAATGAGAAGCACCACCTTTGCCTACAAAAAAAAAAAAATATCGATTCACATACATTTTGTTATTTTTTTCAGATATAATCTAACACAAATGTATCATATGTTCACCATTTGTAGTTAACTCATTTGTTGAATGAAAATTTTGATAATTTCATAGTCCGAGGTTCAGGTTCCAATGAAGATATTTTGAGAGATGTTAGTTTTTTTAAAGGTTTCATGTTGATACAATTATTATTTTACTTTTATTATATCGGTATATTGTGAGGACATATTTTTAAAACAAATAACTATGTATATATAATTAAATGTTAACATATTTCGATTTCGACCTATGTTTTGAGCCACCTTCTTCCTCCCTATTAGGAGATGTACCACAAGTATTGAATATTTGACTTATATTTTGTTATAAATTGAAGTGCAAGTTTCATTAAAAAATGAGATAGATTTATCTTATAGTTTTAAAATTTTGTAATTTTAGGTTTGGGGAGATGATTTCTTTCTCCAGGGACTTTAGCAATGGAGTCAACAATGGGGATAGGATCATCTAAACAATTTTAAAAAGACGTGTAACATTTTTTTTTAATATTATGAATTTATGCATAATTTTCATTTGCAATTTAAAAATTTTAACTTATACATGTACATGTATTGTATAGGGCATCCAGGAGGGCACAATTCATTATGAACACCAAAAGGGGACAATGGAGGGGGAACACCATGAGGCATTGAATGGAATTTGAAACTTTTTATAATTTTGTTTCGATGATCTTACATTCTCATTTAATTTTAAAGTACAAAATCTTGTGTATATATGCAATTACACATGTTGTTTAGGGCACGAATGATACCGATGAGAGCACGAGGATGTTGATAAATCATATATTTCAATGAGATTATTTTTGATAAAACTTTTTATTTGACAACATTTTTATATTATATTTACTTTTTCATGATATAAATTTTGGACATATTTAAAGTAGAACTCTTTATTATGAATTGATGTATCTTATTATTTGACAATTTTTTATTATATATTTACTTTTATAATAATAGAAATTCTAGACATATTTTAAATCTTGAACTCTTTATTATGATTTAATACATGCTAATTTTGGAGTTTATGTACATTTTGCATGGTATATGGTTTGATGCTTCAAAATTGGTTTTACATATTTAAGTTGAATATGTAGCAATGAAAGTAAATTTGCATTTAGTTGGTACATTTTGCATTCAATCATTCCTATAATGTTAGTAGATGATTCTTAGGTTTTGTTTAAAGTTGTTTTGTCTTGACTTATTTAAAATTAATCTATTAAAATTGAAAATTACAAAATGTGAGGTCTACATTTTGCATTTGAATGAATCGTATAATTCGATGTAGATGTCTAACACAATGATAACTTAAATTTGTGTTATAAAATATGGTATGTACATAAATTGCATTCACATAGAAAGGCTACTATGCATGTCAGTTGATAGTTAAATTTAATATAAAGTTGTTTGAATGCACATTTACATAAGTTAAACAAAATTTCATTATAAAACATTAAATTTACATAAGTTATATAAGTTTGAATGCCCACAATTTGCATGATGCATGCATGGTTTGATGCTTTTAAATGTTTTACATATAATTTAAGTTCATGAATATGTAGAAATGAAAGTAAATTTGCATTTAGTTGGTACATTTTGCATTCAATCATTCTTATAATGTTAGTAAATTATTCTTAGTAAATGGATTAATGAACCACAATCACAAATTAACATAGCAGTAAAATCACTCTATACATCACAAATTAACAGAGCAATAAATCCTCAAATACAAGTCTACATAGCATGCAGTTCAATTAAAAAAATTATAATGGAATTCCATCTTCAATGATCCGTTCATGGTCAACTTTTGACATTCTCTAGTTTTTAGCTTTCATTTTTTTTATTCGAGTTGTCTTTATTGTGACTTTTTGGAAGCTTTCCGGTGGGTTTTTCGGTATAATTTTCTAAAATCTGGTAGAAATTTATTGAAATCACAAGTTTGATGGGTAACCCCTGCATAATCCAAGTGCCCTAGGGGATTTTGAGGGTGTTGAATCGATATATACAATAAAAAATCAGTTTAAATAACACAAATAAAGATTTCACCTCAAAATTTTCCACCGAATTCCAACACCGGAAAGTCCAAAAAGTCGCACTAAAGAAAATTCATTTTTTATTTATTGAACTTCTATCAACTTTATGTGTGTTGCACACACCAAGTGACTATATTGACAACTTATGACATTGGGTTGATAGTCTTGAAAGTAAACATTACTCTTAGTTTGGTGAGTTTCTTGGAAAAAAATAACCTTTCAGTATAATAGACCCTCTTTCATATATAAAACCGTTATCATCATAGTCTTCCAATAACTTCATTTTTCATTTAGTGCACCACATCAAATAATACTTGACATTTTCTATATTTTTAATGGGTGTAACTACAACAAAAACATCTCCTGCACAATAAAACAAGTGTAAATTCATACCAAAATTAACATGAAATTAACTAAATATCAATATGGACTTTATTTTATTATCTATTTCTAGATATCTATATTATAAATATTATCTCTAGATACTTATACGCATTGATTTTAAAAACAT